>LS487999.1:31838-136533 GCA_900490705.1 Pristionchus arcanus
GGTACGGTAGGATTACGGTAGGGTACAGTGCGGTGTCCAAAAAAAAAATTCCTCGATGAACTATGCATGTAGACACAAAGATTGAATTTTTAGAACGAAAAAACGAAAAAAATCAGTTCACGATGCTCAACCGCGATACCGTACCCAGGGGTACGGTAGGTTACTGTAGATTACGGTAGAAAAAATTTCAGATCGATTTGAGACATTTTGGCAAAAGTGTGCCCCAAGGCTAAAATAGTTGACCCGCCGAACTGAGGTACGGTAGGGTTACGGTAGCCAAAAATCGATAATTGCATACTGTAGTACACTTTGGGATATGTTTCAGGTACATGCTCCACCATGACCCAAGACCGATATCTGACCACGACCCCCTATACGTGGGTAAAAACAAAAAAGTCAGTTCGTGATAGCTGAGCATTACGGTAGTTATATACGGTATCTTTGGGTACTGTACTATCGATTGGGTACGGTACTTGGTCATGACCCACCATGACCTACCAACCCATTTTGGACCATGACCCCCTATACATGGTAGGGGGGGTACCCAATCATTGGGTACCCCCCCGACACTCTCCGTGGACACCTATGGATAATTCCATCTGTCTAATGCCATCAGTGAAACATGTATATTCCACGTGGTCAATAAAGTAGTTATTCGAAATTACTAATCTCACGCTGGAATCACTGCAAAGAGAATTCATCTATCAAATCCCAACATTGAAACGCCCATGTTCCTTGTGCCAACCTCTCACCTTTCTCTCCTTCCTCTTTCTCCACTTCTCATCCCTTCGCGAGTCCTCCTCATCAAGATCCTTCTCGTCATCGAACGTCGACGGAGCTGCAAAGATCAAGAATCAAGGATCAAACTACAAACTACAACGATCGCTCACCCTCCTCCTGCCTTCTGCCCCTTCGCTGGAGTGCAGTGGCGCGCTTGCGAAGCCTTTCTCGACGCTCCTCCATCTCCTTCTCGAATTCCTGTGAAAATTCAGACTTTGGGATCAGACTACAAACCACAAGCTCCAAAGATCAAAGATCAAAGATCAACATACCTCAAGGGCGCCATGGTCCTGCACCTCGGCCAGTCGCTCCCACGTCCGCTTTACTTCGTCCACGAGCGGACGCTTCGTCTCGAACGGAATCGTCCTGCAATTTCATTGTTTCAATGTTTTAATATATAAAAACAATCTAAATTAACACTATTTAAAGCTAGGTCCTATACTTTATTTTTTTTATTGGAATTAGTTTCCACATCTCAACGAAATGAACTGACACAGTCTAGCTATCACAGTTTTTCGAAGCCCAAAATTGTCAGCATGCAATTTTGCATCCTAGTATTTTTCCAGTGACTCAGCCTTTCCAGCAATCATAACGGATCATTGAGATATTTAACTGTTCCACTAGTATTCCCATTGCCTACCTCAGCCTCACATCGCCCTTCCTCAGCGGGGCGTCCTCGTCGTCGTCCGAGATGAAGATGCCTGAATGGTACCGTATTTACTCCCAGTTACCGTATTCGTACCATAACCAATCGATACCAATCCTACCGTACTTATCACGGATAAATCTACTATCACATCATTGTCTATCCGGCTATAATCATACGCTACCTCCCAGCTACCGTACTTCCTTTATAACCAATCGATATCGATCCCATCCCTACCTCTCTGATAGGATGCGCATCGGAGGAAGACGAGGGGCGCGGCAGCCAGATAGGCCATCCACTCCTTGCCCAGCAACCCGCGGATCTCCTCCCGCATCACTCGCTCGTTATACCTGCGAATAGATCACTAAAATATTATTTGTAAAATGTAGGATATTTTAAATGTACGATGAGTCCGTGGATCATTGACGCAACTAATTCAGCCCTACTTTCACTCAACATTGAAACACGATGAACGCGGCGAAGACATCTATGCGTAAAATAAAGCTTGCAAACGAGTTTTCCGTTTCAACGGTCCAACTAATAAGGACTGAACAATATCCATTGATCACTTCAGCCAGAGAGGTCAATAAATAATTATACACTAACGACGCAGCTTTCCCACTAGAAATGTCTAGGTTTCGAAGTTTTTACATCACCAGATATTTCAACTCACCTAGCAGTTTCTCATTATTTTCAATAATTTCCACTGACCTTCTCAGATTCGCGCCTGCACTCTTCGCGTTGCCCTTCGATTTGTCGTTGGCCGATTGCGCGCCGCCCTGCACATCATCAAGTTATTTAACATCGTCGATGACGTCATCGATGATGATAACGGGATCATGTATGACTATACTACTTTACCACACGCGGAACCTTTAATTCAGATCCTAGGAGCCTCGATTTCGATATTACGTCACGTAATATAACTACATATTCCCAGAATGATCTCACCTGCTTCGCTCGGACGACGTAGCGGTGGATGGCACGGTGCACGACCAGACGATCACTGGAAAGGAACTTGGTATGACAAAAAGCCAATTTATGTGGAAAAATTTCCGTTAATAAACACCATGACTTTGCTGTTTCAAGCATAGCATAACCTATTCATTATCTGAGTTCATGTAATCGGTTCAGCATCAGCTCTCTAAACATTCTATTGGTCACGTTGTCAATCCATTGTAAGCGATTGTCTAAAGTAAGGATCTCCTCTCACTTCTCAAATACTCCTGCTGCGAAATGGCCTCCTGCCAGCAGGATGATTGCGCAGTTGAGGGGACGAGTGAAGAAGGAGGGAGTGGAGGCGACTGACGTCTGCAAGGGTTACATTCTCATTTAGAAATCTCTAATTGTCCCGCAACCTAAACGTTTCATAGTTATTTCATCAGTAGACATTTCATTTGATTACCGATGACACCGAACTATCCAGGCCAAAAATAAATTCAATTAATAATCTACCGTACCTCTCCATCCCTCAGCAGCGCACTGTACATCGAGAATACGGTGCCCGACTGCACGAAGTACGCACGGGCTGCGCCCAGACCGAGCGCTGCGCTCGTCTGCTCGTCGGTGCCCTCGGTGCAGTCAGAGTCGGACGACGAATCCGAAACGTCGCCACGCTCTGAATACGACAGAAATGAAAAAAATCAATAAATCTACAGTAACCCAGACAATCGCTATGGGACTCACCTCCTCCCTCGCCGTCACTGCCCTCCACTCGACTCTCCCAGTCCTCCTCACCGATCGGCTGCTTGCCTCTGAATAATTTATTTTTTTGACTGAGGCACACCCGGCTGATCCTCGATTCGTACAGTTTGCATAATCAACACTTTCGTATAATACTTCGATTTCAATTTTCTCGTCTTGTTATGATTATCATAAATAGTGCAATTTGGAGGCACAAACTTAGTCTCCCTATTCCTCATTGGTTCTCAGAAATTACCCTCCGATTCCTAATGGTCAGCAATGCCAGGGAATCTAATAAATCCTCACCTCAACGTTCTCCTCACGTTGGCGCGATGCCAGCCAGAGGCGTAGTGCTCCAGCAGCTGCGCCCGCTCAGCGCCCACTCGCGCCGCACACGACGAGCAGGTTACGGTGGATTCTGGAATGTGAGCATCGAGGACTGATTTAATTGCTCCAAGCTTCTGTTTCCTATCTACTATCGAAACCAGGCCCTTTTTTGTTCCAACACTATAACAAAGCTCCTGTTGATTCAGTGTCCTCGATTAAATCCTTGATTATCCTTGAACAACCTATTTTCTCAAGCTACAATTCAAACACGACTCACCCTCATCCCCATCCTCCTGCACCAGCTGCGCCTCCTCCGCTTGCTTCATCATCTCCTCGAAGCTCCAGGTGCTGGCTCCGCCCACTTCCGATGCTGCAGCTGCAGCCACTTGCTCTTTGATCTTCGACCGCTTGAGCGGCTCGACGCCGCTCGTCCATCGGACGTCCCTGATCGTCGACGGCCGCCTGGACATCCTACAACGAAAGAAGAGGATTGCGGTAGTCGAGGGGTACTATAGTATGAAAATTAGAGCGAAATCAGTTGAAAATGCCTCAAGGAATAACGAACAAGCGAAAAGATGAGTGTGGGCAGCGATAAGGGACAAACCCCGCACGCTTTCTCTCGCTATTTCACTCTTTCTCCCTCGCCCCGCCCTCTCTTTCACCACACTCCAACTGTTGGTCGCGATTGTGCAATGGCGATCTTTGCCAATTCTCGCCCTTCCGCACCAGGCCACACCAGATACAGTTTCAGAGGCTAACTGTTGTAGAATTGTAACGGATATGAATATGATAGAATGCTTTATCTCAATAAGGCTATATTAGAGCAATTCAGTTGCTGGAAAACTAGTATTACGGAGCACAAATCAATATTTCAGAAGGGGGATTGGAGTATCAATAAAGGTAGATCACCAGACTAGGTCGGTCCTATGTGGCCTTACGAATGGGAAAAGGAGTTAAAATTGAAGCTATACAAGAATATTATCCAATGAGCACAAATTCCACATAGCTTAGCTAGGCATCCAATAAATAATGAGGCACAACAGCTACTGCACAAGAAAACCACATTGACAAGAAAAATTAGAGAATAGGAAAACATGCATCAGTGAAAAATCTCTAAGGTGACACAAAAAATTCATTATGTAACGAAATAACTAAAAATCGAGATTCAATAGTCATCTAAATGAGTTGGGTGGCAATGCATCTTTGAGTAGTTTCAATCCAATCTATCATGAGCAGCAGTTATCGATTCACCTAGTAGTGCTACCGTACTACTCCGATACAACGTGAGTACAGCGACCTACCGTAAACAGCACACAACATAAATCACCGGCAATGAAACGTGGGAAAGGGGTAAGGGGGATTAACAATACTGTTGTACATTTATTACACCGGGGTAGTAGTAATTGTTTGAGCCGTGCGGGATCTCGCACGGAAACCTGGGTTACGGTAGCTAGGCGCGCTGGGACTGGCATTGTGCGGCAATGGCTTCGATCCATCCGATGAGGTCATCTTGTGAGGCAGCGCACATACGGTAGTTGGAATGGCGACCCTCGGAGACGCGGCCGCCAACCTGGAAAAAAGTTTGATAAGAAGTCGCTTTATGCTTTCACAACACCTTGAATACCGATGACCGATGACATGTGATCTAATTGGTTATGGATTCACAATAAGTAAACCCAAAAGCAATACCAAAAATCTCACTTATTTACTTTATTTGCCCGCACAAAAATAAATTTTCCACCTCACTCGTTCGCCCTGTCATTTCTTGCTATCCAAAAGAAAAACTCAATAACTCGACTACCGTATCCCCGTTTCGATTCGTTGTGAGACCCAGTGTCTGCATACCTGATCCGTCTTGCACGCCTTTATCTTGTCATCGGGCGAGAGGGCGTAGATCTCGAGCATGTGCGGCCGCTGCGGCGCTTCCACCCGGCGTACGCCCACGTTCTGACAATTTATATATTTTTTTAAAATTTGAGAATCAACAAGTATTATTGTACACACAATGCGTCGAAATATTCCACATGTTGGAAATTCCGAAGGAGCAGGTTCGAATTAAAGTCAGAGACTGGCAATTCAAAATATTACTAGTCTAGTCTTCGTGATACCCAATTGGTGAGCTAGTTAATCGTGATAGTCCTCGTGATATCCAGTCAATATTCGGCTACCGTACCTTGAGCGGGATGATTCCCTTGGGTGCGCGGTCGATCGAGCTGTCAAAGTAGTAGAGGCAGCCCTCGGACAGGATGAACCTGACAATCGATTACCGCAGTTCAAATGTACCGTAATAACCAATCGACGATATAATCAATATTTGCTACCGTACCATCGGCGCTTCCACAGGAGGGGTCCCACGACGAATGCCTGATTCGAGCTCTGCTTGTACAGCCATCCCTCGCGCGTCGAATCGATGAACGGCTCGTGCGATCGCGAGTTTTCCTCCTGCAGCGAATACAAAAGTAAGTGGTGTCTTTTTTAATCGAGAAATTGTACGAACTATAGAAAATCTCCCATATTTTGATTAGTGACACTACTGTAGCCCCAATCAAATATGTAATATATTGTTAAGAAAAAAATAGTTATTTAATACAGATTACGGTGATCGATAGCTCACATCAACTGCTGGGCTATATCCCCGCTTAATCATCTGAGTTCGGGGCTCCCAAGAAGACATTCTCGACAATTTGAGGAGCCCCCGGTAAACTAGCCGAACTTAGTCCATCAGTGCTCACATCGGGCAGCTTGAATGGCTGCTTGGCGATGCTGTCGTAGATCTGGGCGATCGTCTCGACGCTCACGCCGTTCTGCTGCACCGACTCCTTGTTCATCGCAACGAATCTGCACAGGGTTGGGAATTATAATTAGCTATTTTGAAAAGTTCTCCTTTGGGTGATTGTGGTTTCACATTCACTACATCAGTGATAAGAAGAACTATATTCAATAAGGATCAGAATAGTTAATATATTGAAATTTTCATATATTCCAAAAATCGCCATCCCTGGATGCTTCTAGTTTCACATTCACTACATCAGTGATAAGGAGGACTCTATTCAATACAGTTGAGTGCAATATGAAATCACTACATACTAGCTGTGATAATTTCGGTTCTTTTTACATTTTTGACCTATCCGTTTCTGACAGAGTGTTCCCTCCAAATAGTTGAATTGATAGGAGTGAAAATTCAGAATGCTCTTCCTTATTTCATTGTTCACTAACCTATCAAGTGACGGTTTGTCCTTCACTGCGGGATTGTGCAGCAGCGTGTTCAGCATGATGCACGAGTAGGAGAGCACCTGTAAGTTTATTGAGTATAGGAAGAACAACCGAAATCATCCATCTTCAAAATACTATAATGGCCAAGCGATTTCGCGTTTTGCATCTATCACTTGACGGACAACGAAACATATGGCTACTTTTTGGCCATGATTGATTAAGAAAAAAAATTTTTTTTTACACATACGTGGGCCGTGTCGGGGCAGTCGAAGGCGTGACCGTCTCGCGTCGACGAAGTATGGAAGTGATCGGCGAACTGAAGGAGGGGAAGGATAACATCAGGGTCAAACAATAATAGATAGCGCATTTATTTTATTGTTCAACTTCTGTTCATATCAATTTCTATGTATTTATTTTTCCTATCGTCCGAAAAAGTGGCACCTATTGTATGCCATGTTGGAGTTCATGAGTTATCCCATTGTTGAAACGCGAATCTCGAAGGTTTCAGCACACATTTTAGGCATAACAAAACAACGGAATTTCCGTAGATCTAGACTAACCAATCAATATCTCACCTTTGCCATCATCCTCTCAATCTTCTGCGACTCGCCGGGTAGTCGGAACGACCACAGGAACATCCTGAAATAGCTCACTCAAACCTTTAATATTAAAAAAAATCCGGTATTCAGTACAGAACAATCACTAGAAAGGAAAAAATGAATAAATAAGTACCTCAAGGCATCGACGAGGAAGAGATTTGAGATGTCGTGCAGTTTGACGTACTCTTCCAGCACCTGAGACAACGATTTCCTATCTCGTCACTTTCGAGTTTCATTGTTTCTACATATACCTACTTAAAGGCTAGTGTTGATAGGTACTGCGTCTCTAGGTGAAAAACAACAAATTCGCTCTAACCTGCACATTGAATGGCTCGTTGCTGCCGATGTACTCGCCTATCGTCTGTTTGCTCAGGCCGCCTCCCTAAATATTAAGTTTAAATAAAAAAAAACAACAACATGGAAATAACTACCTGGTAGAGAAAGCCGGCGACGCTCTGCGGTGTTCGCTCGAGGATGCCACGCTCGTAGAGGTAGCTCAATCCCTGTAGGAGGATAATATCAATGTATTGAATTTCTACTTCACCAATCACTGACCTACTAAACAAAATGAAAACTAGAGAATGAGAATTGAAACTCACAGCCTCCGGGTCTTGATTGAACTTCTTCCTGCCCGAGCTGAGCATTGAATTGCGCTCCTGGAATAACATTTTAATATATATAAATTAAATAATTTAAATCGTTTAGTTAAATTACAAAAAAATATACCTTGGACAAGTCGTCGACGTAGTAGAGGTTCTCCAGTTCTCCTGAACAATATCAGATTATTGTTGATCGATAACGAAATGCGTTCGCTGAATCGTGTGCAGGGTATCATTATCCGATAAGCACAATCACAAACAGATAGCTATTAGGGGAACACGAGAGGAATCAATTTGCTCGCATTGTTGACCTAAAAAGTGTGCAAGAAACAGATAATAACGCGGAACCGTGCTGCTATCTCCTATTAGATCAGAGGCAGATGGTTTTCTTTGCCTGCGTCATTAGAAATGGCCTTGAGAACCAGAGAGGAATTCCTCAGGAACCGCGGGAATGGTGCTTAGAGAGGGGAATTCGAAGGAAACCCGACACCACATCATCAAATGCGTCGAAAACACGCGAGCCGAGTCGGCCGTGCTGATAATATTTTCGAGACGACCCCGGCGAAGAACAACAGACACGCCCAGAATTCGGCATTGAACAGATTAGACAAGTCTGTGTACCGGAAAGATCACTGATTTACTGCTAATGCGCTTGGGAAATGACTAATCAAGCGGAGACTTAAGACGTTTACCATTCTTTTTTAAACGCTTCGAAGCCATAATAAAAAAAAAAGAAATGGAAAAAAATGCAGTACCTTCAACACTGGTGAGCTCGCCTTTGATCGACTCGATCTCGTTCAAGAGGTCAGCCTAGAAGATTTAATTTAAATAAGTGCCTTAAAAAGTGAATTACCTTTCTTTTCCTCATCGTCCGCATTTGGTGGCGCTCTTCTGCAGTCAAATCAGCGATCTGCAAAGAGATTGCGCTATTTAAAATGTAATTGAGGGGAAACTGAGCACAATTGCTTGTCAATTAGAGCAGCACAAATTGCTCTCACAGGTTCTTTTAGAAAAAAAAGGAGAGTTTGAGTAGTTTTTAGCTGATATAACAATGCTGACTGCTAATTAAGGTCAAAATTAAGGCTCAACTTACGGGGAAATGCTGCCCGGTCGCCATCTTCCTTCTTCGTTTCTACTCCGCTGCCTCCTCCTCTCTTGTCGCCTGCAAATCCCAGCCAATTTAGCGATTCTCGAGGGCACTCGAGCGTGGGAGGCAAGCGAATAAGATGTGCGAGGATTGCTCCTCGGAAAGGATCGAAATTGGGACAGCAATAAAACCGCAAAACGAACGCAAGAGGGAAAGAGACAGTTTGTTGTGCGCGATTTAGGTTCGAAGGAAGAGACTAGAGGCTAGATTCTAGCGATAGATACCCGATTTCAAAGGCGGTGGGACAGCGAAAAAGATAACACAAAGAGAAATCGCTAAAGCAAGAGTGTCGCGTGAGAAGCAAAGAGAAAAACCAGCTGGGATCCGCGCGTCTAACCGCGCATCAAATGTGCCAGCTCACATCTTACGCGTCATGCACAATTGCTGACGCGCCTCTCGATTTAGGGGAGATTTTATTTAAAGGATCTAGAGCGTGATTGCTCTCGTTGTTTTTGTTCAGAGAGAAAGTAGAGAATGAGGTCAATGAGGCCAGGCCATTTTTTCCTCCATAATTGTGCTAATAATTGTCAATTCCTGCTGTACCGGTAGTGATATCCACGATCTTTTGAGTTTGATTTCAGATAGATGAGTTCATCTCTCATGAGATCTCTCGAAACAACCTCTCTCCAGGGTTATCGTAATGTTGAAGGAAAAACAATAATGAATATGAAAATTACACATTCGCAATCCATTTGCTAAGTTCTCGAAATAATGTTTATTCAACAGGGGTATCTTTGAAATCCGAATAACTAGATTCAAAACAGATTATCTTAAATTAGAAGTATGGCTTGAAAGAGAGAGAGAGAGCATCCAAGAAAATCCAAATATGAAGAAACAAAGAAAGTCGCAAAGAAATGAATTTGACTGGCCCCATGAGAAGAGTACTGCAAATCTGCAGTCTCGTGCCACTCTAATTCGATTCCACCAGAGGGGGCGAGGCTTCCAAGAATATCCCCCAATCCCTTCCTTCTTCCCCCGGCTGCAGTAATGAATTCATTTGAGATGGCCATCCCCTTTTTATTTGGGTCTGAATGAAGTCTGGTCAGTCTCAGATCTTACATCCGGCCCAGACTGAACAACAGCTCAAAAAAATATTTATAGCTACGAATTACGATGATCGCTTGCATGAAGATTGCAAATATCGTCATGACAGTGCACAGAATAGCTTCAAACGAGTTCTCTGTAAGAACGGGACGGGGGTGGCACAATGCTTCAAAGTGCTCCAATCGAGCTGAAATTTTTTGTGGGTAGTCCCTAGGGGTCACGTATACTTCTGGTAAATTTTCATGATGATTCATGCATGTCATGCACGAAAAATAAATCTCAGCTATGACCCTCATGTGATATACCATTCGATAGAGCATCAAAAGTTATTTTCTAAATCTCGGTTTTCAGCCTTTTTGGACTAAGTATGGCTGATTTACATACAGAAAAGTCCATTTTTTGTATGTTTTCGATTTTTAAAACAATGAAGATCTCATTTGCACCAGGATTTCTCAAGCTGATTCTGTGCCTATTTTCATGCTCGATTTTTTGAAATTTTAAAATCAGTGAAAATTGAGGACTAAAGTTGCGATTTTTCATGGTTTCTAGCACGCATTCGTCGACGCAGGTTCGAGTCCGCCACTCTGCATAGTCTTTTGCCAGCATGTTTACTCATGCAAATAACAATTTTCGACGAGAATTCGTTTTTCACCAGCTTTCAGGTTGTAGAGAAAGTGTTTTGTTTAGTTTTCAGAATACTTTTTTGATGCACTTCTCAAACTTTTTTTCACATAAGGGTCCCCCCTTTGGAGATTCCACTTCATCTGGATGGCTGGAAAAACCAAAGGGGGGACCCTTATGTGAAAAGTCGTCTAAAAGCTATGACCAAATGTTCATCTGAAATATTGTCTTATCAACGTTAAAACATTGTACGAGTACAGTAAAAGCAAATTATCGTCGAAAATTGTCATTTGCATGAGTAAACATGCTGGCAAAAGACTATGCAGAGTGGCGGACTCGAACCTGCGTCGACGAATGCGTGCTAGAAAACATGAAAAATCGCAACTTTAGTCCTCAATTTTCACTGATTTTAAAATTTCAAAAAATCGAGCATGAAAATAGGCACCGAATCAGCTTGAGAAATCCCGGTGCAAATGAGATCTTCATTGTTTTAAAAATCGAAAACATACAAAAAATGGACTTTTCTGTATGCAAATCAGCCATACTTAGTCCAAAAAGGCTGAAAACCGAGATTTAGAAATAACTTTTGATGCTCTATCGAATGGTATATCACATGAGGGTCAAAGCTGAGATTTATTTTTCGTGCATGACATGCATGAATCATCATGAAAATTTACCAGAAGTATACGTGACCCCTAGGGACTACCCACAAAAAATTTCGGCTCGATTGGAGCACTTTAAAGCATTGTGCCACCCCTATCGGGGCCTGTCCCGTTCTTACAGAGAACGCGTTTTCACTTTTATCCACAAGGGTTCGTATGTATTTTCAATAAACTTATTGTCGAATTACGATTCGTATGCAAAAATGATTCGTCAAAAACACTCTTCTCATTCCTCCATTCCCATCTCTTCACTCCACTCCGGGCGGTCCCCTCTCCTCTTCTTCTCCAGCCATGTCGCCAGGCCTCATGAAGTTCTTCGGCAAGCTCTTCAAGTGAGATCAAAGATCAAAGAACACTATAAAAATTCAAATAGCTATTTCGGATCGATCGACAAAAAGCCTCCACCTCGCGAGCTCAACGAGGGCGAAGTCAGCGCTGAGAGTACGGTACTTTGAAGCTATAGCATATTTCACTTTGTAGTTTGATCTTTGATCTTTAATTCGCAGGAAAGGCGATGTTCGGCTACGACAACACGCTGGGCATCGAACCGACCTGGTCGCTCACCGTGGGATCGCAACGGGATGTGAGTGATTTATGATTCCAAAGACCAAAGATCAAAGATCATCCTTCAGAAGCGTCGTCTGTTCCTCGCCCGTTGTCTGTCCCTCTACTACTCGTCCTTCCTACACGATCGATCACTACTCGTCGACATTCTTGTCGAACCGAGTACGGTAGCTTGGGATACTGTATTCGACTTTTCGACTTGCGACTGACTACTGTGACGCATTCTGTTGCAATTTGATCTTTGTAGTTTGTGGTTTGGAGTCTGTGGTTTGATCTTTGTAGTCTGTAGTTCGCCCTTCAGACGACACAGTTCTACTGGATCCATCGGACGAGACGGAGGAGGACCAACTCGAGCTCGCCGTCCGTGACGCCCTCGGCAACATTGAATTCATCAGGGTAAGAAGATGACGTCATAGAAGATTACGGTAGGTATCGCAGACTGGACTGCCGTACTTACCGTAATCATGCACTCCTATCCATCATTTTCTTCCAGCAAATAGATATATTTACTATGAGCCAATCCACGCTACTGTAACTCGACTACCGTAAACCAAACCCACCGTGCCAGGTGATCTACCGTAAGCGAACGCTGCGACTGGAGAGCCGGGACCTTGTCGACTTCCTGCGCCGCTCCACTTCCGTGCCCGTCGCTCGACCCTACGAGATCAGACTGGAGCAGGTGCTGATCTTTGATCTTTGTAGCTTGTAGTTTGATCTTTGTTCTTTGTTCTCTAAGCTCGTGCCTCGTCGCTTCGATCCGCCGCTGGCGCTCACGCGCATCTACACGCTCGCCGGCGAGCTCAGCTGGGCCACGCTCGCCATTGATGAGAAGTGAGCAGAGATCAGACTACAAACAACAAAGATCAAAGATCAAACTACCCTCTCAGACGACACGTGCCCGTGTCCGTGATGAAGTTCTCCGATCTGACGCCGAAGGAGCGCGACTATCTGCAGTGGCAGGTGCAGGACCGAAGGCACTTTGGCAATCAGTAAGCGATCAAACTACAAAGATCAAAGATCAACATATTTTTCAGCCGCATCTGGCGCTTCTGGGGCCTGGCGATGGAGGGCGATAAGGTGAGGACAGGGAAGGGGCGTCAAGGACGTGCAGGCTGGGACATCGTATTTGATCCTTGATCTTTTAAGGAGTTGATCTTTGTTCTTTGCCGAGCTCTTTTCCTCCATTGCAGATCGCACACCTCGTGATGGAGGACTTGACGCTCGGGCCGGTGAGCGAGTTCGTCAGCGCGTGCCCGAGGAGCAACGTCGAGGTTCGGTGTTTGATCTTTGATCTTTGCCTGATTGATCTTTGATCTTTTAATCGATACTCCATCATCCATTCAGTTGCTATCGATCGCTACTGGAATGAGCGAGGCATGTCGCTACCTCGAGCGTCACAACTTCATCCATCGCGCAATGTGCCTGGAGGCGTTCCTGCTCACGCACGACATTCAGGTTGACTGATCTTTGATCTTTGGTCTTTGATCTCCGAGCTCTTCCAGGTCAAGCTGTCCCTCTTCTGCTTCAGCCCCTGCACGCTCTTCCCGCTGCAGAACGAATACGATGTTTGATGTTTGATCTGTTCCGTATGATCTTTGATCTTTCAGGACGTTGACCACTG
The DNA here is from genome assembly GCA_900490705.1 of Pristionchus arcanus. NCBI lineage: Eukaryota > Metazoa > Nematoda > Chromadorea > Rhabditida > Neodiplogasteridae > Pristionchus > Pristionchus arcanus. Next base: position 45,345 of record LS487999.1, read on the forward strand.
TCGCTGGGTGCCGTGGGAATGTCTGCCACACGAGAGCGGATACACCGTGCGTTGATTCACTTGTAATCTTTGATCTATCTCTGTTCCTGAACAATACAATGTTCTTCAAAGATTTTCCTTTAATACTTGCTTCTCTGAGTTCAGAATTCCTCATATTATAGATATTGTCATGGTTGAATCTTTGATCGCTTAATCCTCGATCTTGATCTTTGATCTTTCCAGGGCACTCCGTACGATCTCGTGTCAATGGTGTACTCGCACGGCAACTGCCTCTGGTCACTCTACCACTCGGCGCTCCTTCCCTTCGAGAATGAGGTATACGGTAGTCTACTGTATCCCTAGAGTTCAAAGATCAAATACCAAACTACAACACTCCTCTCCAGACGGCTCAGCAGATTACGTGTCGCAAGTATCGCGAGACGGCTAGCCTCGAAATTAACGACGACTGCATGCCGGATCAGATTGCATCGGTGAGGGCACAGACTACGGAAATCAGAATAGTGATTGCAAAGTACAAACTACAAATCGCAGTATTTCAGATCGTTCGTCAGGGCTGCTGGCGCTCGCCGAAGCACCGTTACACGTTCGAGCGGATCCTGAGCAAGCTCAAGTTTGTAGTTTGATCTTTGATCTCTGTAGTTTGATTTTGCAATCGATCTGATCTTTGATCTTTTGCAGAGGCGAGAAGGGTCACACTGCTCGCGAGTCGAATCGATCGCTTCGCTCGCCCAATATGGACACTGAAGACACGGAGCGAAGATGATCTTTGATCTTTCCCCATCTCTTCCCTTATCTGTACATTCGCAATCAGCAATCACTAATCGACCATAGGAAATTCTCGTGAATCGTGAGCGATAAAGATGTCACCGCTCTCTGGTACTCACTGAAACATTGCCATGTTGACTAGAAAATGCATACAAGTTTATCGAGGGGGTCTCCATGATAATGGGGGAGGTGGGAACGTTGCGCTTGTTTCTTTATCCAGGTAGCCTCTTCGAGACCATAAAATGTGAAAATCAATGAAAGCAGGGACACAATTCTGTTCCATGGAGATACCCTGGTAACGCGTTCAGGGAATGAATGAATTTAGAGGGCAGAGTACGTCATTAAATTTTAATCCAGCGCAAACGATGAACAAATTTATCCACTAGCTCCCAAGCAGGGTGCACAGGGCGGCAACGTGGAGGTCGGATTCGACTCTTCTTGAATGAATGTCAACGTATCGTTGATGATACTCTCAACATTCTCCTTGAATCGATCCCTGATCATCTCCATCATTTCCGTCTCATTCGTTCGCAGAGTCATCGTCGGTTTCGAGTCGATGTACAGCGGAGGCAGCGGCGGCTTGTGAAAGGTAAAGGTGTATCCACGTCAAGCGAGTTTTTACAGTCGTAAGACAACGCTAGGTGGACCTTACCTTGACCTTGACCTTACCTTGACCTTACAGTAAGTAAGACCTTACCTTGTTGTCCAATTTGATAGGCACGGCTGCGATAGCTACAAGGAGAGCAAAGAAGAGGACGAGAGGAGAGATCGACCGCATTGTGAGGAGGGAAGAGAGTAGAATGACACCAGCGGGTGACCGAAATGAACATAATTTCCAATAGGGCAGTCAGGGTGAAGAATCCGCCTCTTCATTCCGCGCGCTCTCTCACCGGTCAAAGAAGTGAGAGAGCACGCGGAATGGAAGCGGAAGCGGCATCCTGACAGCCCTACTTTCCAACACTTTTTACTGATGACGTAGGCCACTCACCTTTTTCGTATTCTAAACAACGGACGTTTTGGTTCTGACTCACATAACCGTGCATTCCTCGAAGTTTCATTCACCCTCATTCATCCCAATGTATCAAAACATTGAGGGTATGATAAGAACAAGTCCGATATTCTTCGAAATCTCAGGTTCACAGTGAGGAAAATAGCAGGTGAGATGAAGAGAAGTAGAGCATCATTCCTAAATGTCATGAAGATATTAAATCCCTATCAGACATGACGCACTCCTCGTTCAACACACTCTCTCATCTGTCATCTAAAGTGAGAGAGCAGGCGAAATGCAATTTTTGTTTGATCACTTCTTCTAATTTCGAGTGATATCTCAGCCGTTAGAGTAAGCGAAATAATACGCGTTTCGAAGAGAGGCAGAAGGTTAGGCTGAACCGTGGTCGGATGAATGTTTGAACCGTCTTCCGGGTTCGAGTGCATCAGCGGAACAAGAAGAAATTGCAGAGAAGAAGTGCATTCGTCCTTACTCGTTAATCCTCGTCCAATCACTTGCCCCTTCTATCTACTAATTAAATTAATTAATTCCTTCTCTTGAACGACCTAGTAGCTTGTCTCCACCAATTTGCTCTAGTGTAACATCCACTCAAACGGCCAACTTCATTTATCAAGAATTAAGTGGTAACAAGTCTACGTTGTAGGGAAGAAATTGTTTGGCGGGCGATGAAGGTATTCGTGCAGCGGAGAAGGAGACTACGGTGGGCAGTGCGGGTGACGAGATACCTGAACGAAAATAGGACGTAGGTCAGATGAGAACTCTTGATAACCTACAGCTCGAAACCATCCACCGGTATGTTCTCGCTTGGTAGATGTAGGGGGGGGGGACACAGGGAAGGGGCGGGGGGAGGTGACTACTGAAGTTGATTAGGGGGACTGACGTATTAGAAGGTCACAGAATCCGAATCCGGCGTGGAGGGTCTCGTAATTCCTTTGATTTTCTCGGCTATTTTGGTTGCCGTTCCAGCGATTCCCGAGGCAACTTTTGCAGCCCAAGAGGAGGAAGCGGGCGGGTCCTCGGGATCGAAGGGGGTCGGGGAGCGAGTATCCAGTTGACCAGCATGATTATCATCGTTGTCATGATGAGCCTGGTTATCGCCGGTGCCAGGTTGAATCGGGTTTCCCTCGGTGCCAAGATGGGCTTGGGCATCTCCTGTAGCAGGAGGGGGCGGGATCTCTCCGGTTTCATCTTTGGTCTCATCGTTGCCAAGGCTGACCTGGGCATCTTCGGTTGCCTGGTGGTGCGGGTTCTCTTCAATTCCAGCAGTATTCTCCAGGTTCTCTTCTGGGTGAATGACCAAGATATCGGGAGCATTGGCGGGAGGTTGGTCCACCACTGGACCGCAGACGACGTCTAATGCATACGGCTCAACTCTGTTCTTCCTGCACGGACAGATCCAAGAGGGAAGGGTCATGGTGGGTGGGATTGGGCGGGATGGGATGATATGAGGCGGAGTTATCAGTCTGTTTTGTCCGAGGGATAGGGGAGGGGCATGGAATGTGGGCGCCGTCTCCCAGGGAGATGCGCGAGAAGAGTCAATGGGAAAGATATGAGATGTTTCTATGAATTTGATGAGCTTATGTTTCAGACGTACTTTACAATAGTGCAGTGACGCAGAAATTGAATCAATTCAGAGGGCCTGCTCTAAATCACTGGAAATTGAAAAATATTTTTTATTCAATGATGCACAATTATCAACAAATAAATCTGATTTTCTAATCACTAATCACAACGGGAATGTACAGAGGGTCAATATTGCACCGATTTGCTGCATCTTTGGGATGAGATGTCATACGGTAGGATGAAACACGTTTTTGCGAGAGATTACGGTAAAGAAATATCGATTAGGGTTAGAAAGTTATGGTTGATTACGGTAGATAAGCAATTATCGATTGGGGGATTACTGGAAAAGGGAATTCGGGTTGAATCGGGGATTCTTTGTGTTGCGGAAGCGATGAGCGAGAACGATTCCGGCTAGCTGAAACACAGTCTTCATTATTTACGAAAAAAACAAGTGATTAGACTATGAATAAAATATCTACATACATAGAGCTCATCATGTAAAAATAGCTAACGTATCCGGTAGGGTAGATGACAGAGAAAGTGATTATCAAAACAGAAAAAATTTTTGCTCACCTCTGTGAAGCTGAACAGCAGTCCGATCCAACCGATGCGCGAGAGATTACTGAAAGAAGTACGGATGGATTACTGTAGATTACCCCAAGGATGTTCTATGGCACCGGAACTCCTAGATGAAGCAATAAATGGTATTGCAGTGATCAAAATATCAAAGCGAGCAAACAAAATCAATAATGATTACGGTAGGTCTACCGTATACTCACCCGCTGACTGTCTCCACGATCGTCTGCAGGCAGGGCGGGCAGCCTCCTGTGGAGAAGCACGCGTGCTGAAAGATTATCGATTGATTTCTAGCTACCGTATCTACAGTGCCAGTCAGTTGTCGATTGACTACCGTATTCATAATACCAGTCAGTCGTCGATAAGCTACCGCATAAACAGAACCAAACAGTTATGGATCATTCTACCGTATCTACAGTACCAGTCAGTTGTCGATTGCCTACATGGGTTACCGTAATCTCACCTGTTCGCACTTGCTCGTCGTCTCACTCGCATTGCGCAGGCCACAGCAGCCGAATGCCTGGAATAAATCGATAACTGTTCTACCGTATCCATCAGTTTGCGATCGCACCCTACCGTACTCACCTTCTCCGCATCGAATACGGTAGCCGGCGAGGCGGCCTTCCATCCGGCAGCGACCAGCTGAAGATTAATTTATTTTCGAATCTACAGTATCTACAGTATGCCCGAGCTACAGTAAACTATCGAATTCTTACGTTACTATCTACCCGTCTTCCCTAGTGAGGTGCTTCAGTACTCGATTGCAATCCCCAGCTACAATAACCGGCAGTATTCCGCCTAACACTGTAATAAGGTACAGAACTCTAATGTACCGATATCCCCATTGAAGTAGTTTATCTCAGTTACCGTACTCTACCGTAATCGAAGGCTATCATAATCTACCGTACCTGCTCGACCGATACGGGCGACACCTCTCCGAGGCACGCGAGAGCGACGGCGCACTGCACAACGAACACGATGAAGAGAATGATCATGTACTGTAATGGACGGTGTAATCACAGGGTTCAAAGATCAAAGATTAAGACTCTGGATTATCTCTTCGTTCTAGCATCGTTCTGCAACCCGTCAGTGTAATTTGAAGATCTCAGAAGTTTAGATCATCCAGATAGGAGAAAGATCAAAGACCAAAGACCAACGCACGAGGTAGACAGATCAAGTACAAAAGTTCAAAGATCAATGACTCACGAAGAAGAGTGCGGCCTGGTGCTGCTCTCGTGTGCCGTAGATGCCCAGCACGGCCACGCCGGACAGGAAGATCCCCGCTGCGATTATGCCACCCGCGATTGAGACCTGCATCAAGAAATGATATTGGAGGAGTACCACGAATATTCGGTCAACTGAGTTCTTGATGTGAGAAGGCGGGTCGTGGGACTCCTTCTTTAAACCGTTCGGAGTTTTTAAATTTTCATATCTGCATATCTTATTGACAGAGAGATTTTCAGTCATTTACGTTCATACTTTCATAAATCGAGATGCAGTTTGTGAGAAAATCAGAACAGTAGGAATCAACCCTCTTCAATCACAGACTCTGCCTGTTGCACCAACTTGCTCCACATCATGCCCAGTTTCACAGGGAATGCAAAATTCAAAAATAGTTTTTTTTGCATGAAATAATGGACCAACCGATGTGACGATGGCGGCATTGTGCGTGTACCAGCCGGTGGCGATGAGAATGAACGAGATGATCTGATATTTATTATTATTTAATTAATTAATTAAGCATTTAAGAAATGACCTTAATCTATCTCCAACATTAAATGACCTTATCAAGCCAATTTTCACACTAGCTGCCTTCGTTACAGAATTACATGAAAGCCAATCAGGCAAATATCAAATTTCTTAGTCACCCATACACATCTCCTAAATTGAAACACAACTCTTCTAAGTCCAGAAAGCTCATGTGTTCCAGTGATCAATTACATTTGAGGAATGCTATTCCTTATCAAGGTGAAAAGATACATCAGTAGCCTCGAAACAGAATCACAACTTAAAAAATATATCACCAACCAAATATCCTGCATTGAGCAGCAGTAGCCACTTGCGCGTGGCAGCAAAGCCCATTCGATCGAGCAGAGCCATGCTCTACAAATATTTCATTTTCTAGGAAAGATTGGAGCCAATCGATTCAAGAATACTGCCGGAAAGCAACCACACTTTGCGACCAAAAACCAACAGATGATGAGATCATTCCGGTGGGCGAATAAATGAAAATTTACGCGATTTCACGAGTCTGATTCGCGGAGGGAACTCGCGTGCTAAGTCATGTAAAATGCCGGGGCCTGAGAGATTCGGCCGCAGAGTCAACCAGAGGAAGGCAATAGCAATTGAAATTGCGAATGAACAGCGTATACTCGTAATTTTGAATGGTCTCTCGTTTCGCTAACTGGAGAAAGAGGACAACGATTGAAGAGATCCCATTCTTCAATGGCCTCCACAGGAAGTGGGACGAGGGGGAAAACAGCCCGATATGAGCTAGTTTTCACTTCGTTTTCGGGGCCTTTCTCTATAGCAATGGTACGAAGCCCGGCACTTCACTACAACAGGAGACGGAAGAAATTGGATAAATTTCGGACAAGTTACGGAGGAGGCAAAGGGGTAGCAAAAGTACCGTTTTCAGTGTTTCGGTAGTGAGATACGAGCATTTTCACTCGAAAAACGGGGCGAAATAACGTGCTTCAATGGCGTGGCTGTTGGGCGAAACCAGTGGACCGCGGAAAAACAGTATATTCACTCCATCTCACGCGAAAACATGAGCATCGGTAATGGCGAAGTGAGAGGGGAGGAAGTAATCGTCTGGCTCTCTTCATCTCACATGCTCTCTCACTCTTTCTGGCTGGCGAGCGAGCAAAGCAGTCAAATCGAGAGGAAGGAAAGGGACGATTCTCATTCAACACAGCGTCTACGTTCTGAATAGGCAGAGGGGGAAGGGAGAGCGAATAAATTAGAGTCGATGCTAAGTGAAAAGGGCGCGAAAAAGGAGGAAAAACGGGGCAAAAACAAGCGAAATGCGAGTGGAAAAAAGGCGCTCGGAAAGATGAGAAACGGAAGAGAGGGAATTGAGCAATCCTAACCAGGGAAAATGCGTGTGAAACGGAGAGAGTCGGAGGGGAAAAGGAAGAGAGCAAAACGGGGAAGAATCACCAGTTCAAACACGCACTCTTGACGCCGCGCGAGGAGTTGAGAGACAACTTCCGAGAAAACCAACACAAAATGAAGAGATGAGGAGAGGTTGTGTATGCAAATCGACACGGAAATTGTGCTAATTGAGTCGGGAGTATAGCTTCTGAGACTATCGATTTGAATAACTGATTGCTATGCTAATCGAGTTACAGAGGGTTTCGTTGGTCACATTTTTCTATGCATCTTGAAGAGTGGAATTTCTGTGTGGAAGCTGTGTGCCCTCTCCGTATTGTGCAGGAACAGCTTCTGGGAACTTCTAGGGGTGAAAGGGAGGAGAGAAGCGAATGTACTCGACAAGAGGAAGGGAAAAGCTGACAAATGAGTGGGAGCAGCCTCCTCTGGTGTCTCTCTCAAACCGCCCTGTTCTCTTGCAGGCTTGACTGTTCGAGAGACTTCACTCCTTCAGATAGGCTTTGGAGGACTTTTGCGGGGAGGGCAAGTGAAGAGCAATGGGGGAGAAATGGATGGCTTATGAACCGATGCAGATTCGGATACTGCAAGAGAAAATCGAGATAGAAGACAAGAAGTAGTGAGAAAGGCCAATAGCGAACAGAGTAGAAGCCCGAAATGGAAGCCAAACTAATGAATACTCTGATGAAGGAGAAGAAAATCCAATCAGATTTCTTATCGAGAGTGCACTCTCCAAAAACGAACGAGGTCTCGTTTTTGGAGAGGGTTTTCTCCAAAGAAGTCCTTTACGTTTGATTGAAATTCTCCGGGTCGGAAAGCAATGCCAGAAAGAACGAGTAAAAGCAGAGAAAAGGGAACGGAAGTTTCTCTCTCCGTACTTGCGTCAATTCCCCTTCATCTTTCAGAATCTCGTCTTTCGTGACTATTGCAATAAATGATAGATCATGGAAAACTGAGAGTTAGACTAGTGCTTCAGTGAATGTGACCCAAGGCCGTGTCAATACTGCCGTATTCTGCGTTGTCAGGGCTCTCGAAGCCAAAGAAAGAGCCATTCTTCCGGTTTGTATGACCATCGTTCAGCGAATGTATACGATTCCTGCGAAAAAATAGTTCCGTGTAACATTTGATAGTTCATATCAATGAAGTGAGTATGAGAAATAGAGAAAGAAACGCGAAGGTATCATGCGGTCATTTCACAACAGAGACGCGAGCGCGCGTATCGATGGTTATGAAGGGGTTGAAAAGGGGAGCTATCGTCTAACTCTCTTCGTTTCTAGTTATCTCTAATATTCTCTGACTGGCGAGAGACCGTGTCAGATTGAGAGACAGAATAATAAAAAGGAGGAAGAAAGAGGTCGAGTGAAGAATGATAACAGATGGCGTGACGTTTTCTGATTGTTGTGTGCAATTTTCTCTTGCACGAAAAACGAGAAAATGTCATCATCAAGCGTTCATTAAGCAATGTTGTTGCAAAATGGAGACGAGTAATTACTGGGCTGTTTTTAAACTGCATTTGACTTCATAGTATGTGTTTGTGATTTTGAGTACCACATTCTTGATGGGTTAAAGTTGCGAGAATAGTCAAGTCTCAATCGATGCGCTTTATCAACCCGACGGAGCAAAGGATGAATACAGGCGAGAGCTTCAACCCGTTGACGATGGGGGTACCTCACAGTGGGGAAACAACGACGAATTAGGCAAGGAAAGGGTATAAAATAGTATCTTCATTCTGCATGATCTTCACCAGGGAAGCGAGAATGCATGAAAACGTGGAGGAGACTTTACGGACCATTCCTACTATTACCACAAGAAAGAGCGAGATCATGGCACTTTTTTTAGTGAGATCAGAGAGAGATTTACTAGGCAAGTTGCGGGCGTTAACCATCTTCTACTCGACTGCTCTCTCATTGCTATGGTATAAGCGAGAGCAGGGGAGTTGAGATCAGCTCTTTTTGCCTAGATATTGCTATAAAACGGGGCGATGGCTAGGGTATCACACGTATGGTGTAGATGATAAGGGGGATATGCGGGAAGCTGGGATGTGATGGCAGGGTGCCGAGATGGGAGTGGCGCATCACAGCAGAGTCTCGCTCTCGCCGCTCTCGGCATCGGCTGACAACGTTTCCGGGCTTCTGAATGGATTAATTTATTATCTATTTATTTATATTCCAAATCTTCCGACGAATGTCGAGCAATCATCTCGTGAGTTTGTTACCGTTAGCTGAAACACATTCGATCGATTCAGCAAAATCTTGAAAAATTCATGTCGTTTGTGTTTCAACGATTATGTATAAACTGATTGGAAACTTTTCACAAGTCTTGTTCATTTTTTCTGTTTTATATTAAACAAATAAATATAATTGAAAAAAAAACATTAATTATTCACCTCTGCTGCTGCATGGGAGGCGAGGCGATGCCGTTCACAGTCACGTGGGGTTTGTCCAAGTCCGATGACATGGATATCTAAACAATTTAGTATTTATTCCTATTTTGCTATAACTTAACTTAGCTTCATTTTGCTAAATAATTACGAAATAATTCGCTAATTTTATACAAAAATAACTTAATTACCTTGGAGCTCACGGCACTGTCGTTCTTGCAGCGGCCGTTGATCGACAACTGAAATTATTATGTTTTCTCTAACTCTCTCCATTTCCCCTGCTCTCTCGTTTTCTCTGACCGCCCAGACGCTACAACGCACTGGGAAACCATTGGAAGTGGAAAAACCAAGGGGAATCCAACTTCACGCTCATACAAGTTGGTGCGAGCAACCAGAAAAGATGAGGAGATATCACATTTTTAAAATGATACGATGGCAATTGCATTCCTACTAAAATATTCCGCGCGGCAATCGCGTTGGCTCCGCCCCTTTTCACTTCGTTTTTCGCGATTTCCGCCTATTTTCACTTGTTTTCCTTATTTTTTAATGATAAAACTGGGTTTCTGGGATGGTTTTACGCTCGTCAAGTATCAATTTTATATTTAATGCTTAATTTTAAGCGCGATCATAGTTTAATAGCAATTTCGTTACGCGCGGAACAATAAAAAACTGCGCGTCAAAATGTGATATCTCACCGATGACGATGCCTTCCTCACACATCCGTCCACTGAAACCTCGAGGAAGCTGCCGCGCGAGGGCACTTTTGAGGGGAATTGCGATCTGCAATTTTTGATCATTTTATGTGAACGCCTCATCCGCGTCAGCACTTCAAGTACGCCAGATGCATACCTCAGGGCCGAAGTGGCGTTCCTGATCGTGTTACTGGCTTCGCCGGTCATGTACTTGAACCTGAACGAGGGTTTGCGTCATCACTAGGATCACTTTCTTCTTAAATTTTTTGTTGTTTTTTTTGACTTACAACACAAGAATTAAAAAAAAAATTCACGCACTTCCTCTTGTGATCTTGGACGACCTTGGCGTGAGCTACGCGAATGCCTCGGTTCATCACCTGAAGTGCGTCAGTCATTATCCACATCCGCGCCAACAAAAGTCGGCGATGATACTCACAGTGAAGATCAGCGGGTATGCGGAGCAGGAGATGTACGGCAGCAGATGGATGAGGTAGGATACGATCACGACTGAAATGTGCACATTTTTAATGAGATCTTCATCCGCGCCAGCACTCCAGACGCGTCAATCACTTACAGGTGCGCTTCTCAAGCGAGAGGAAGCTCCAGAAGCGATGGGCGAACATGTTGAACCAGTAGGGCGACCAGCACACGACGTAGATGCCTGAATAGGAACTATGATCTCTCCATTCTATCTGTTCCCTCGCACTGTCTGATCAAAATAGGTAAAGGTAAAGTTAGCAATCCCGGCGATTTTACAGTTGCCATGAGGCAACCACGTCTGGTGCCGGTACGGCCATTATCACAAGATGGTGAAAAATATTGAAGAAATTCTCACCAGCGAGGATAATGACGGTGGTGATGACCTTCTTCATAGCAGCGTCCATTGAACTGAAAATGCGTGTTGTTTTGAAATGATTTTTGAAAACGAAATCAACCGCAGACCGGAATATAAAACGAATATGCATTTTGACAAACTTCTGAAACGTATTCGGAATCCAACATTCTATGATAGAACCTAATGCAGTTGAAACGGTAAGAACTCACTTATTGTTCACGAGTGATCTAATTGCTCGTCGTTTCAGGAAGAAGGGCACACTCACGTACCTGAAGGAAATTAATATTGAATAAACAATTAAATGTCCATTTGAATTTAATTAATTTTTCAATTCATTCGATACATCTGATTTTGAAAAGAAGTCTCATTTTCTCGCATTTGTCCGAGTTGGCTCGGTGGGTTTGTACTTTTCTCTTGTATTTTTCCTATGTTTCCAAATTTGTTGCTATTTGTTTTTGATGTAATAACTAACCAGTAAATGATGCCAAACAGCGGGATCGCGTAGGATGTTACGCAAGCGATGAGATTGAACCAGAACTCGACTTCTGAAATTAAAATAGTGTTTTCGTAAATAATATCCACTATTTTACCTGTTGGTGGTAGGAAACTGCATTTGTGCATCACCGTCACCTCGTTAGTCACATTGTTGGGGTTGAGGTAGAAAGTGTAGACCTGAATGGTTGTTGCTTTCTTTACAACTTTTTGCTTTCTTTCACTTTCGATTATCTAAGGCCTCTTCACATTTTCATTATTATCTCCTTTTTGTTTTACTCCATACTTTACATTTTGTTTTTTTCTCGTTTTTTTATGCTGTACCAAATTCAGAAAAATGACTAATCGGAAATTTGATCGCTGCTTCTTAAAATCAGGAGGTCGTGAGGTAAGACGATACCTGAGCGTAGGCGAACACGGGCCATAACAGGAAACACACGAATACGAGGGCGGCAACCACTTGCACGATCGCATACTGAAATTTATTTGATGTTATTATGGTTTAAAATTCCCGGAACTTCTCTATTATTTTGCCCAGGCTAGGACCGCTATGAATATGGATGGGGGTAGGGAATGAGAATTATAGGGAGTGTATACTCTGTGAGAATAGGCTGGACAAAAACCAGGTAAGTGCCAAATTTATTTGATGTTATTATCGTTCCAAATTCCCTTCTGCTTCAAATCCCCCAAAGTCAGCGTTGTCATCCCATTTCGCGGAATTGTTCTGGAGTGCGTGTTTTTTCTCCCCCCTATCCCCTCGCATTCCTCGTATGCTTTTCCGGACGCATCCTAATCGTATTTGTCTGCGTACTTCATACCATATCAATACCGTTATTTCCATGACATACACATTCCGCGACAGATGGCTTACGTAATCTTCCTATGTTTCCAAGGCAAATACTTTACAAATATCCTTTTCAGACAGGATGTTTGAAATGTTCAGCCCTTCTCTTTGTTAGTTTCGCATGCAAACCTACCCAAAGATACGTCGGAAACCCTTTTCTGCACTCAGCCCTCATTGAAATCTCCCATTTCACAAGCCATTTTCAGTATTCGGAAACGGGCGTATGCTCGAATTTCGCACTCAAATTTCTAGAGGCACGCATTTGTTATTGTTCGTCGATCTCCGCCCTCTGAACGACGTGCGCTCATTCAAATTCAACTATTTCAGGCCACGAAACGATGGTTAAACGTCAGAGAAAGTTTCTAGAATACATGCACATCCCTTTGCATTCGAGCCAGTTTTCGTATCAATTGCCCCGAAAGCACTCGATTCTCATTCGAATTTCCGCTCACAAAGGTCCCCGACCAATTCTCCCGTCCAAAATACAATAAGGGCTTGGCTAGCTGTTTTCCACACTCGAGAGGGTGCTGGGCGGAGGCGGTTTGGGTTACTGTGAAAAACTGAACCTGTTCATAAAAATGTGTCAACACAAGACATCGGAAAAGTGCGTGGGCTCGAGCTTTGGGAATCCTTCACTGAGACGAAGGCAATTTCAAAGCCCATAATAACAATTGAATAGGGATTACCCTAAGTCCCGCTGCCCGCTCACTGGCTTGCTTGTCCAGGCAAACTGTTTGATAGCACGCACGGGAGATGAGAAAGACGATGATCGGAGCGATGAATCTGCAACATTCAAATTTCCCGCCAATTTCGGAAACTATCGGAATTTTGGATTTTTTATGTGGAGACTTTTTTTGGTCGAAGAGAATTCAAATTTCGAATTACTTGTTCATCGCGTCGACCGCCAGATACGCGGTGCACGCTGTGGACGAGAACGTCCACGTACCCATCACGAGCTCGATGATCAGCAACAGCATGGCTGCAAAATGTTCGTTCTTGAGCTGCAGAATGTTGTTATGGTATCCACTGAAGCCCGTTATTATTACTCGAACCGCCAGAATGTGCATGGGTTTCTTATTTGGATTGGCAGAAGTCATTCGTCATGCGGACATTAATTACGCTCGGAATCAGAGGGCCGATTATCCGTGTTTTCCTTTTAAAGATCCCCTAATGCGATTTGCCAAGGAAGTGACGAAACCCTGCGTGCTATTTTCAGTAATCGCGCAATTTGAGATTTATTAAAAATGGAGAGCGCGCGCAAAGTGAATACGGAAGTTGCGCTTTGAAGTGGAAGCGAGACGAGTTCAAACGAATAATTCCCAGTGATTTTCTTCGAATCTTAGTGGGAACATGCAGAACAATATTCTCATGAAACAATGATGAATGCGCAATGGATTCATCGGAGCGGAAATACATTGGAAACATTTGGAAACACGAATATTCGAGTAGTTCGTGTACCGCGTTCAACTGAACCGAAATACTAATGAGCTCACCGAACATGATGAGCAAGTCAGCGATGCAGAGTGAGAGAATGTAGAAGAGAATGCTCTTCGGCACTTTCGAAGGAGCGATCAGCAACGGGGCAATGACGTACATTACCTGCAATAATTAAAGATACTTATTAAAATACATTCATCACATCATGAGAATCCCATAAAAATGTGTTCGCAGAACCTCACTGGCGATATTTTTTCCTGTCTGATCTCCAAATTCCCAGTGTTCCAGCACACCAAACCCCGCGCGCTCACTGCGTTATTTTCACGTTTCGCCACACACGCTTTGTGTGCGTTGAAGGGAATGTGCGCTGAAGAGATCATCGTATTTCGGAATGGAATTACGGATTCTGTCTCTTCGCTATTTCGCTTTTTTTCGAAAGTGTACTCGAGTGTGGGCGCCTGGGCCACTCCATTTCCGGTGTGTACGTGAGTCTGGCTGAAACTGAGCTGCCGTGAAATTGGGCGAAATTTCCTTCAAAATTCCGCATGCATTTTCAAGCAGAAACCACTTCAGGATCTAGTGTGATCGCATGAGGTTTCTCTGCTCATCATTCGTCGAAGGACTCATTGGTCATTCACCTACGATCGAGATTCTTCCACACCGTCACTTATTCATCGCGGAAACATCACGAACGATCGTCAGAAGTCAGCCGGATTCTGCTCGTTTATTAATGACTGCCTTCCCCCAAACGCAAATACGGTCGCCCCGAGCAATAGTCTCCTCATTGTGCACACTTTCTTGTCCTGTCCGACAGTCGAGAAAGCATGGGGAATTGAGAGAAACATCAAGGAACAATACTCCCTTTCGGTATCAGTGTCAACACAGCTGTCACTGCCCAGGACCATAACTGTCAGCTAGTCGCAAAAATAACCAGTTTTTTTGAGACAGTTCATTTCACTAATCTACGTAGACTTGATCGCTTTAGAAATCTCTCGGATGTATCTATTATTTGTGACTCTGTCCCCTTGTCTTGCGCGGCGTCAACAGTAAGCTATCTAATATTCGTCGAATTTCGAGACTAAAGCGGCCTCGAACTCTCTGTCTCAAGACGGTAATTACTTCAGACAGTAGTCTACCGGCAATCGCACTTTCTAGACGGGCTAATTTGGGGGCAGATCCAAAGATCCGCTAGCCTCATGAAATAGTGAACAACTATTCCAGGCTGCGATCGGGTAATTGAGTAATATATCCATCCGAGTAGGCTAGCGCGTGTTTTTGGGCGAAAAATGGATGGTCCAATTTATGTAGCCTTCAGGAAGAAACATGAGATGTTCCAGAGCCTTGGAATCTTGTGGTGTTATTCCATTCTGGCCGTGTTTGACGGGAGGCCAAGCATGTCATTCGATTACTCAACGAGCTTAGTTGAAAATGATCACGAAGACACATCACACTACGAGGATCTGTTCGTTTTCCTATTATTTGTAGCGTCTCTGACAGACTGAACAAACTGGCCACGCTAATTAATTCAGATCTTATGTTACGCATACTATGTCACTTCATGGCTATTTCTTCCGATGAAGAAAATTCAGGTCCGCTGCCTCGGTAAGCCCTAAGGGGCTACGAGATCAAACTATTATTTTCAAGCGAGGAGAGAGACGGCGGCCAATATGTCCATGAAAGTTCTCAAATTTCCGTCGTGTAGGGGGAAAATGCCGGAAGCCGGAAATAAGAGAGAAGTGCATTAGGCAAACGGCACCTTGCACACAAACTGGATATCTGATGCTGAATTATTCTTGAGCCTCCCACCCGCCTTCCTGAATGGACAATATGGTCTCTACGGGCCATTCAATTCCGCCAAAGTCCAAATTGGGTTGGACTTAGACGCTCACGGAACACCAAAACAATTAGGCGAAATATACCTACGCAATTGGTTGCAATGCCTTTGTTTATCAGACAGAATTGTGTGCGTGAACTTGGTTTCGTAGTGTAAACTGTCTAGGCGTCGTCGTCGTGTTTTGAGAGACGAAAGAGCACATGTCCACTAAAGGTCTCCAGTCCGTCCAATCTAACTGTCACGGATCTCATCCATTCTCACTATATCTCCCGCATCGTACCAAACCAGTGAGTATTTTTAATCGTGAGAGGCACGCAGACTGTCACTTTCCCTACGTGGGTGCTTCCGTCACATATTGAGAAGAAGTCACTTCGTGATATAATATTCAGAAAAAAACTGACGTCTCCCTAGACAAAGGAGCCGACACGCAGGAGTCACGTCCTCAGTTCGCATCACCTTCCAAACAATATGCATAGTTTAGGCGGTGTATTTTAGGATGTGTTAGAACATTTTCGAAATGCCATGCATCGACAATTCTGTCTCAGACAGAACGTTTCTTGCGCTGAAGTGTGCCAAACACATCCCTCATTTCCGTATCTGGGTGAATTCCGGCGAAATGAAGGAATGTATGCGAGACATGCGCAAATATTCAGAGTACCGCATATCCTCTTCTCGTCGGGAAAAATACTGGAAGTTGAGAGGCTTCCTCAAGTATGCATGCATTTCCTGTAACTACGTGGTAAGACGAGAGGTTCCTGGACAGTCCACTGTTTTCTTGCTACTGAAATTGGTTTTTGAATCGAGTTACCGAGCCCCCGGAAATCTAAAAACTTTCAGTTTAACCGTTCCACAGCTTCCTGTTACTATCTGTTTGTTTCTGATGCGGAAAGTGGGAGGATTGATGATAGATTCCTTGCGTTCATCTATCATTGCTTCCAAACTACGAATAACAGATTGCAATGCAATAGAGTGCGCTTCAGGGCGCATGTTTTCTCGCCTGACTAAAACAAACAAGCGCCCCCCACGAGATACACTTCATCCTTCGTCGTTCACGGTTCACTTGGAAGTTACTGCAACTTCCCTTTCTTCTTCGACGCGAATACTCGATACTCCTAGCACAATAGGAGAGTATCTTATTCTGCCTTACATGCCGTTCGACTAGAGTTCGAAATACGGGTAATCGTCTCTTCATTTCACACTCTCTCTGGTCTCTGACCGGTGAGAGAGTGTGAAGAATGAAGAGACGATTACCCGTATTTCGAACTCTACGTTCGACGCATGCTCATACAACGTCGAGGGCTACATTCAGCCATCGCTATTGTCCTAATATAATTATTATTCATTTTCCAATTCTCATCCTCGACGATAGTCAGCCATCGATATCATCACCCGACCACCAAAACACGCCAACTTTAGCCGGTGTCATCCAGCGACGCGTGGCAATTATCCCACGCCGAGGTTTCTCCGCGACCACTCGGATCGGTCTCTGATTCACCGCAAGGCACAACTTATGGGAAACACCCCAATTATGCTCAGAAATAACTGCCATTTTCGCAATCGCAGAGGTCAAGGATCAATGTGGGCTGGAAAGAAGATGGAGCGCCCGCGCTAATCAAATCGGTACTGTACCCTTTCAGAGCGAGCCTTATTCATTTCCTTGACTGTCAGTCAGCCTCATTCATGGAATCCTTATGGTACCCGGCCTACACTTCCTCATTCAATTTATTGTCAGAAAACCGATGCGTGACGTTAGTGTTGAAGAAGAGATATTTCGTGAAAATATGAGGCCTCGGGCAGGATGTAAAGTCATCAAAGCAAGTGAAATAGGAGACCAAGTGCTAATTTGATGGGCACGAGGTGAGGAAAGACAAAGTGCTTTCGGAAATTGACGATTTTTGAAAAGATAAAAGAAAGAGTTCATAACATCACGAGGTCATAAAATTAAGAGATGTGCGGACACAAATACATGAGCATCAACATACCCATGTGTTGACGACGAATCCTACAACGTTGAAGCCGATGTACGTATAGGCGACGTACTGTCGATAGCCCTGCAATGAACAACGATTTTCGAATGTCGACTACCGTAATCGAACGCACTACTACTACGGTTATTGTATCACTTCCGTAGTATTGGATATCAAAATTCGTTTGGGCCAAGAAAACCATAACCCACCACCCAATTCATGATAGCGGCACACTGGGACGAGAAGGGGGGCTGAGGTGAAGTGTGAAAGCGGAGTCTCACGGGGAAGGACTGCCTAGCCCCGCCCCCTTCTCCCCCCTCTACCTCTACGAATCCCCCTCCTCTATCTTCTCTTCTGTCCCCCCGTCATCTTCCCTTTCTTCTTCTTCGTTACTTCACTTTTCAATAGAGAGAAAAGTCGGTAATATTGACGCGCGGGAGAGTAAGAATGGGGCTATTCCCGCGGAAGCATTCAATGAGAGATTCGCTTTTTGAATGCACGCAGTTATAGCTATCCTTCGAAGAAAAGGAAAGCTCGATATCAAGAGACCGTCTGGATTTGACATCTTGAAAATGTCACATGAAGAAATTCATTTTCGGTATCTCGAGATAGAAGGAGAAAATACTTCAGCCCATGCCATGTCTGGGGACAGAGTAGCATAACAGTGACTATGAAAACGGCTGGGCAGCAGACTGTCTGCCTAGATTTTATAAGAGGTTATATTCAGAAAGACGTTTTGTTTCCCAATGAATCTAGAGAATATTTTTCACAAAAAGAGGAAATATTGTACCCGAATGATAAGTCGCGCCTACGTATTTTTTGTTACTGAGAATTTATCGCATGAGCAAATTAAAAGTTCAAATTCGAAATAGATCATTACGTAGGCGCGTTAGTGCGGTCCAAATCTGTAGCAGGTTTGTTATATTGTAGCTTTCTCCGGAATATAACACGTATTGGGTGTGTTCTTTCTATGACAAAAGAATAGATAATGGTGAGAGTATTCGCCGTATCTAACTAAACAAAAGAGCAAGGGCTTCCTCATTAGGATACTTCTGATTCAATAGCGAAAGTCCTTTCAAGTGTTCGGAACAAAGGAAGTTCTTTTTCTAAACTTTCGGTATTTGTCTATTTTCTCGAGACTTCTATGCGGAAGCGCGCGGATTATGACTAAGCGTAAACACTTTATCCTAGAGTTTGAAATGTGGGACGGGTAATTCGGACCCGACCGGGTAATAGAGAACGAATGAGTGGAATGCAAGTTACCCGGGATAGTCGACGTGGAATGAAAAATTACCCGGGATCCTCGGTTTTGGAGGGCGAATAAACGAGCTTTTCATGCGCAGGGAATAGCTAATTAGGGAAGATAAGTGCATTTAGCTCTAGACAAGGAACCTAGGAGCTATTCTACTAGTCTTCTAATATAGTAGCGCATTTATAACGTATTTCTAATGCGCTTCTCTTGTAACTATGAGACTGGAAGTTGGAATAACGTAAATACCTGAGCATCGAGGTTTAGAATAACTATTAGCTAAATTTCAGCTATACTCACACTTGTAAGCAACTTTAATGCAGATTGCAAGTTGCTTTAGCAGTCTACGCTAGTGAATTTATGAGAGGATGTAGGGGGGGGGGTGAGGAGAGCTCCGCTGATACAGGCTTACCATCCTCGAGTAGGAACTGATTCTTTCCTGAAGCCTCTGATTACATGGGGCAGGGTGCTAATGGCTCATTTCCAATTGGAAAGAAAGCGAAGTATTCGATTTCTTAGATAAAGACGTCTAAAATTTGCTTCCTAATCACTTAGTTCTATCTAGGCATAAGAGTGATACAGATTAGGTAATAAGAAGTCCTAGCATGAGTCCATGAGGCCATTTTATTTGTCATTAAACATGCCATCACTCCACGACGCTATTTTTTCAGAACTTGAGCATGATGATTTGTCGCATTACTCGAACGTCTTGTGCAGTTTCTTCCTAAACGATAAACACGCAGAAACCGTTCAAAATTACGTCAACTAGTTTAGAAACAAGGGTAAACTTATCAGACCGACCACTCCTGATCATCTCGCGAGGCAGAAATGAGTCTTTCTAACGAGCGCGAGCGATTTACATTCAACTATCCCGGGTAATAGGGTGAAAATCACGGGTAATTCATTCCTCCCTCTCCCACTCATTCTTCGCAGTCGGGTCCCAGCTATCCCGGGTAGCGTTACATTTCAAACTCTAATAAATAAAAAAAAGAAAAAGAAAACAAAAAAAAAAAAAAAAAAAAAAATAAAAAAAAAAAAGAAAAAAAGAAAAAAAAAAAAAAAAAAAAAAAAAAAACAATTAAAAAAAAAAAAAAATAAAAAAAAAAAAAAAAAAACAAAAAAGTAAAAAAAAGAAAAAAAATCAAAAAAATCAAAAAAAATAAAAAAAAAAAATAAAAAACAAAAAATAATAAAAAATAAAAAAAAAATATAAAAAAAAAAAAAATACTAAAAAAAAAAATAAAAATAAAAAAAAAAAAAAAAATAAAAAAAAAGGAAACAAAAAGAAAAAACAAAATCTAAAAAAAAAAAAATAAAAAAGAAAAAAAAAAAAAAAAAAAATAAACAAAAAAAATAAAAAAGAAAAAAAAAAAAAAAAAAAAAAAGACAAAGAATCAAATAATCAAACAAAAAAACAAAAAAAAATAACTAACAAATAACAAATAATAAACAAAAATAAAAAAAATAAGTAAAAAAAAAATTAAAAAAAAAAAATACAAAAAAAAAGAAAAAAATAAAAAAAAAAAAAAAAAAAAAAAGGAAAATAAAAAAAAATAAATCAAAAATAAAGATATAAAAAATAAAAATAAAAAAAAAAAAAATAAATAAAAAAAGAAAAACAAGACAAATAAAAAATAATGAGAACTAGTCAATAAAGATCATAATAAAAAAAAAAAAAAAAAAAAGAAAAAAACAAATAAAACAAAAAAAAAAAAAAAAAAGATAAAAAAAAAAAAAGAAAAAAAAAAAAAAAATAAAAAAAAAATGAAATAAAATAAAAAAATGATGAAATAAATAAAAAAAAGCTCAAAAAAATGAAGTAAAAAATAAAAAAAAAATAAATAAAAAAAAAATTAAAAAAAAAAAATTAAAAAAAATATAAAGAAAAAAGAATGACAAAAGAAATAAAAAAAAAAAAAAAAAGAAAAAAAAAAAAATAGAAAAAAAAAAAAAAAGAAAAAAAAAGAAAAAAAAATAAATGAAAAAAAAAAAGAAGAATAATTAGAAAAGGCAAAAAAACTGCAAAAAAAAAAAAAAAAAATAAAGCAAAAAAAAAAAAAAAAAATCAACAATAAAAAAAAAAAACTACAAAACACAAAAAAAAAAAAAATAAAAAAAATTCAATAAGAAAAAAAGAAAAAAAAAAAAGAATATAATAACAAAAAAAAAAAAAAAAAAAAAACTTAAAAAAAAAAAAAAAAAAAAAAAACGAAAAAAAAAAAAAAAAAAAAAAAGAAAAAAAAGCAAAAAAAAAAAAAAAAAAAAAAAAAGAAAAAAAAAAAAATTAAAAATAAATAGAAAAAAAAAGAAAAAAAAAATAAAAAAAAAAAAAAAAAAAAAAAAAAAAAAAAAAAAAAAAAAAATATTTGACCGTCTGCAGTTGGTCGGTAAGCCCGTGCACTGGTGTACATTCCTATTTGCCAGACTCCTCATCTTCTTCTCACCGCACACAAAGGATCACGGCTCTGCGCGCGCTTCGTAAATCCATCAATTAGTAATGTGCACAGGCCCATCAGACTCACCGTAACGAGGCGTTTGCTCGAGAAGAATAAAGACAAAGAACCAGGCGCATACGAATAGGTGGGAATGGACATAACACTGGAGGATGGAAGGACAAAAACAATACAAAAGGGTCAGAACTTTGAGGGACTTCTCGCATCAGTGAATCGAAACTGCAGAGGGTCTCAGGGGGTCTCGGGTGCTAGCTTAGTTCATGTACATTAAAGTTAGTTCGTGAACATTGTATCATAGTATACTCAATATACTCATGACTCATAGTATACTCATAGTATACTCAAAGTTATTCGTCCGAACAAGATGAGTGAACTATGAATGGACACAACGAAGTTTCGCTAGAATGACAAGAATGATGCGGTGTCGAGGAATTCAAAGTGTAATTGACGGCAGAAGTGACGAACCGGGAAGTTGTAAAAATAACAGAACGAAGGCAAATGAGATGAGAGGTGAATGTGGGAAAATGGCCAGACACAAGTACTTACGCCCCAAACAAAGGGAAAAGACAATGGACAACGGAACGGACCCATTCCCTTAATTATTCAGACGTTTTCGTGGCAAACAATGTGTTTCGTGTGCTCTAAAACAGCCCCACAAGCGCTTTGGGTTCACTTCTACTGGGAACAACGCTGAAACGGCCGGAAACGACTAAAATTGCAGAAAATATAACTGAGGACTTCTCGCCTACGCTACCTTGCGGATTCTGAATAGCGCACAATTATCTAGAGCACAACCTCCAACTAGACTTTGTTCAAAATTGGGGCTGGCGCATATTCGTGGAATTCCAGGCATGTTTCGGATAATTTGAAGCGTGACAACTCGTGATACATGTAAACCCTAATTAGCGACACCTAAAAATATTAAGTTGAATGAAGCTGAAAGCAAAGATCAAGGGTGGCAGGAAAGGCCCGTCGTTTTTAGTCTACATGCTTACAAGTAGATCACTACAAATTCACCGTGCAGCTTTGGCGCACCGTCTCGGCTATAAATATGAAATGAAACCCGAGAACTGCCAACAATCATCACCAAACAATCAAGAGCACACACAATTCCTATTCCGACCTGCGTGCATTCTGCAATTCTCATCAAGACCGGCGGGCGGGCGCTAGAAATTGGCAAGATTGTTTTTCGGGCGCTCAAAGAAGAAGCGAGGCTAAAGTTGAGTTTGAGTGAAAGTTCAGCGCAGGGAAATTCACGCACTTTTGATTGCGACGGAGTCAAAGTGAGGGAGGTGACAACCTGAACAAATTGAGTTCGATAGATGACCGGGGACTTCCGTCAACAAAATTTCCTAGCAAAACTCGAAAATTCATTCACGAAAGTCACGAAAATCTCAGAGGATAATAACACCACAATTTTACAGTGATACGATAACCATAAGATGACAAGTGGTTCCAGCAATGGTCGCGAACAGCCTTACAACTTCGATACGGAAATGCCAAGAACAGTCTAGAATCTCCACTGATTTAGGAACAGAATGAGGAAGAAAAACAGGGCCCACAACATACGGAACACGCTGTAATCATCTCGGTAATCAGATTTTTTCGCTGAAACCGACTCTATTTTTGTACAGGTTTGCGATCGTAAGATAGTCGAGGAAGATGGTTATTCATTCTCAATTTCTCATCCACAGCTGAATCTTCGATTCCACGCCCTTTTTCGATGGCCACGCACGTACTGTATGAGAAAACGGAATAGAAAAATATGCTATTTCTAGCGCAATCCATGAAGAAATCAAAGCTGTTCTTCGAGCATGCGAATATTTGAGCGCGTCCCTAGAATGATCACGGCCCAGTTTGAACGAGAACTGGGTCGTGTACCCAAGCTAAACATCACGCGAGGCCCAAACGACATACAAGGTATACATTTTTTTGGTTATTTTCTCATAGACTGGGGCGGAGTTTGCAAAAACGCTTCAGATGTCTGCAATGAACCGCCAATTATAGGCTTGGCGAAGCTAGACTAGACGATTCGCACTTGGCTATTTTCACGGAACTGTTTTTTTCGCTCTCGATTTTCTCTCGAAAGAATTTTTGCAGATGCAAAAAACGAAAGTAAGCTAATGATAGAGGCAAGCACACTAACATAAGGCAGTTACGCTACTGTCTAAGACCCACCACCGAAGTGAGGTTGACTATTGTGCCGGAATTGTGCACTATATACTGAGCATCGCTGTACCCCGGAGTGTCATGGAGGCAAAGACAGTGAGAAGAATAACAGTGGCTTAGTAGATGCTCACTCTCAACAGTCTCGGTTCTACGACCATACAAGAGCCTCCTCTTTGAGCACATTATCTCGTCAGTCAGAGAACATGGTCAGACTCTCTTAGATGAGCATGCTCCCTCGCCGTTCAGCCAGGACGAAAGGCTAGTTACCCTAGTGTTCTCATAGCGGAAAATAGCGATGTTTGGGCTGAGAGGTGCAAATAATCTTCCTCTCGCTGCTGTTTTTGTTGAGCACCGCGAAGCAGGGCTAATAAAACTAGGCCACGGAATAACATTAGGACGAAGGTCTATAGATTCAGTGTGTCTTATGCAGGAACTGATGATTCCCCAGACGTCGAGGTGCAAGGTCATTAATTACATTTTTGGCTTCCACAAAGATCATGCACATTCCTCGGTCTGATCACATCACGCATGCACTTTATTGGAACATAGAAAGACAAGTACCATTTTTAAAAATGTCAAGCTGCAAAAGATTCTTCTAGATTATTCTTTAACTAGACTATTTATGCGCTGCTAGACTCCTTTCAAAGTCACGTTCCTGCGGGAGGGCTATGATCAACTAGCGTACTATTATTTTCGTCGCTGATGGTCATCTGTCTGTGTCTTATGATTCTCGACCTATGGATCCTCTTACAGCGAAGAAACGAGGCGATGCCTGACCACAACATAAAGAGAGGCTCGTTTTGCGGGCCTCGAGTGAATACAATCTCTATTTCGGGTGCCCACTTGCCGGTTAGAGAAAATCGGGTTGCATTTTCATTCTTGGGGTGCGCCAAGGGACAAAGGCACGCGTCAAGTTGACGACAAGTTGCATGCCGCGTAAAATGAAATCTGCAGTGGTTGACAATGCTTTGCAACTTCGTTGTTCGAACGCTCAGAGTTAAAGATAGAGAAGCGGTCTAGAACCTATTCTGCAATAAATGTTTAGCGAATGGCAAACAGCAGCGCAGTCCCGAGTCAGTGAGAGAAACTAAGCACTACTGAAACAATCTAAGGAATCAGAAATCAAAACTGCTGAGCCGGAGCCGGCTGCGCCTCTATGGCTTCTCTGGAAGGAACTGTCCGTGCGAGTTAGCGGTCGGTATTTTTGATTTGGCTGCGGGGGAAAGGAGAAGAACCGTTCAGGAAGCCAAGGAACTCCAAATTCAGTTCTTCACAAAATAGTACATTTTTGGTTTAAAATGCTTGAATTAAAGAAAATCAAGAGTGCAGCTCAACCTTACAATTGTGCAAAAGTGAGTATGCATGTTTGAAAGTGGAGGCACACTAATGTCTGCATGTGAGCAAGGCCCAATTATCCGGCTTCCGGGAGCATAAAAACCGCTAGATACGTGACTTACTCTCAAAGTACACAACAATTTGAGGTTTGCATGTTTGATCGGAAGTATCGATATTCGTAAAAATCACGCCTACATCAACCTTACCATAACAAATACACGAAAATTATCGTGAGATTATTTTCCATTCCACTCGTAGCTGACCTTTGACGAACGTTCGAGGGGCGGAGAAGGGAAGAGGCCGGGAGGAGGCGGTAGATCAAGCGTCCTCCTCCCCCCATCCTCTTCCCTTCCTCTCTCCCAGACAATCAATAGCTCGCTAACCAGCAGATTGAGTTTGCTGAGCATTTCAAACGCACGATAACGAACAATTTCAATCTAGCTCGATGGTAGGCGTGAGAATAGTACAGGCAAGGTCTGGGACAGTGAAATGCCGGTGTAAACATCGAATCGCCATCCGGTCCAAACAATCAAATTGAGTTAGAACCCATTCCGGGAAAGAACACAAGACTATTTAATCAGACAGAGTGGAGTGCTCACGCTTCATGTAGCTTGGATGACCCCGAAAGTTCAGAGGGCGTCCTATAAAAAACATAAAGTCATCGGTACGAATGCCCCGTAGCTAGTTTACGACTTTTATGCAACAAGTAATTCCTTCTCGCATAGAAAATTATATGGAAGCAAAACTGCAAAGGCGAGGCAATTTTTGAACTGGATACTCAATGCATTGGAAAGCAAACTTAACGAAGAATGAATATTAAGCTAACGAAAGGATCGCGAAAAACTGCGAATAAAGAGTCGTGCACAAAGCGTTTTTCACTAATTGAGTGGTTCGGGTCGCTAAATCGAGGAAATCGCCCCGCTCCCATCACACAGCTGCATTCTAGTTCCCACGGCCCGCGTGCTTCTATAATTTTCGAATCCGGATGCGGGCGAGAGAGTGTGTGAAAGTGCGAGAGTGTCGGAGGAGGGAGGAGGCCAGGAGGAAATATACATTTGTGCACACACACACACTTACGAACTTGGCCACATGGGAAATATTCGGGCAAGGGCGCCGGGTCGCACAGACAAGTTTCGAGGATGGAAGTGAAAGAGGTGGAGCAGGAAGTTTGGTCGATGAAAAGGAAAGTGCTAGGACACTCTTGCATTCAGTTTTAATCGATCTTCGAATACGAATCGTTCCCTGGCGATATAATTTCAATTGATACATCTTGCCAAATCGTTCTGCGAAGCGCGGAAAGTTCGATTCAATAAATCACGGGTACAGTCTGAGTGCTTGTTATTGACTCCCTCGTGGAGTGACGAAAATATTCGGCGACATAAAAATACTGCCTCGAGGTCGTGAACAGGAGCTGATTCAGAGGAGGACTAATTTCGCGATTCAGGCAGTGAAATGGGCAAAGATCCAGGAGGCAGATAAGACATAGTTTCACCCCCTCCTTTCGCTATCCCGCATGAAGTGCACCTTCTTCATTCTATCCACTATGCCGTTTCTCTGACAGGCAGAGAGCTCTGGAAGCGAAGAAAACATCAGTCCTTCACTCCTATCAGATCCTCCTCTTCTTATTCGTGCTTTTTCCGAACTCTCACCCCCTTGCCTCCTCCTAACCATACACTCGCGTCCTAATAGAGTTGCTATTTATAAGGAGAGGGACCGAGTCGACTGCGGCATGTCTGCACTGATTAGTTATATTTGTCGGCCAAAGAACATACGCGTCGATGAAGAGAAAGCCTTCATCGAGCATATTGGATGATGGAAGATCTCTCTTCCTCTCAGACACACTCGTACTATGAAGAATTCGAGTTCATATCGGATGAGTGATGAGTGACTCAGATTCCCCGTGAATATGAGAAAAGATATAAGAAAGACATAAGGAATCAAATGATCATCAACTCCCGGAAGAGCTAGAAGGCCATTCGAAAATCACATCAACGCCAACGAGGCAAAGTGTGATTCCAGATGTGAGAATGAGTAACGATGATCACTGAACGTGACAAAATGACTTATAAATACGAAAAATCATCCGAATCCCGCAGATTCGTGCGGAATGGAACGTTCCCCGCCGAATCCGCCCCAGACTCGGTCCGAAACGAAGAGAAGAAGAGACAATAAGAGAGACTTGAGAAGGCGGTAGAGGGAGGAGGGACGACGCTCATTCATCGAGATGTCTCGCTCTGTCTGACCGCCGAGATAGTGGCAGAATGAATAGGGTGAGGATGAGGGAGCGAGGGAGGGTTGCCCTCCTACTCACTACTTCACTCTAAGCCCTTCTCCTTCGTCGTCAAACTTCATTAGGAGGATCAGATGCACACCGGGAGCCCCGTCTAGAATAAAGAAATACCCGAAGGACCTTTGAGTATTCGTAGGTCAAGAGTTCAGCGGAAATGCAACATCACGAACGAAAACCCTTTACTTAGAAGAAAGAAAGACCCTTTACTTAGAGACCTCAGAGTCAGAAATTCGCGGAGATTTTCGGGTGTTCTCATTCCAATAATCATCGCAAAAAATGTAATGGCTTATTACTAAGAATGCTGGAATGAGTTTCTTTACTGCCCAATGAAGGATAACAGAATGTTCGAAAGATGCCAATGACTGGACACACGCAAAATGACCAATGACCAACGCTCCGCATGAAAACTCATTCTGTGTACGGACAGTTAGTAGCCCCCTTCGTGGATAGTTTAAGAGGCCATTCACCAAGCGCTGGGTGCGTACGTTTTTTTCAGAGCCTGATGGGTACGTTCTATAAAAATTTTCCCTTGTTCGTACCCCCCGTCGTGAAGCAGAAGCAGCTTAGTATGTTTCCATTCGCTTACATAGTACCATAGGCGAACTAAAATAATTTAGTTATATGTGAAGCATTTCTGATCCTTACCATAGGTCCTATTATTGTCTATATTTGTTGATGCCTGAAGTCACGTCCGTTCTGGGTGCAATCTTTCATGTGTAGACATGAACCGACATATAATTTCTGGCATGAAACGAAATAGCTCTGTAAAGGATCCAAGCCGTCTGTCGCGTACGTGCTTTTCAAATAGAATTTGCTCCAGAATGGTCACGATCTTTTTGTGGCGGCTATTGTCCTAGAAATACTGCTAGAAGTCTGTATCACCGCATACGCAATGAGGCGAGAACTGTATACGGGCGAATAAGTGGGAATAATTGAGAATGTCAAGTGGGTCTGCACAACAACATTCTTAGCGGAGGTGGAAAGTGCAGTTACGAATAGCCAACTATAAGTAAAGTATGATGACGGGAATAAACCGACTAATTCGGATAGTGTTTTTTTTACGATGAAGATTACATTTAGCGAATTTGCCTAGCGATTGAACTTTCCGATTTAGAAGACAGATCGTACTACTCATCATAAACTCATCATTGCTCGCTAGTGAGAAACAAACAAAACATTCAAAACAGTGACGACGTAACGCATCTCAGTACATGATGTGTGAAAGGCGCTTAGTTACGTGAAACAAAAGGATATCAACGCGCCGAAAAAGGGAGAAGAGTCACTTGAAATCTCGCAACACCAGATTGGAAACAGCGGTTCTTGAGTCGAGTGGAGTGAGATGGGAAGAAAAAAGGGAAAAAAAGAATGACAGAGAACTCACTCGCTGCGTTTGACATCACTCAGATGCAGAGAGAAGATATAAAAGAAATAGTTCAACATCAAGAACATCTCAATTGTTCAGGCACTCTCAAATTAGTCGAATAAGTTGAGCATGGTACGCAGTATAAGTTCATCGAGTAGATTACGATTATGCCAAGTATATCGGCACTAAATCTCTGATTCGAATCAGGAACATGATGCAATAACCGCCTCTGACCTACAGCTTCAGAGGTGCTCTGATGCTCTCTATTTCGCGCACAAATTATTTTCTCTGCATTCGCTAGAGATGCCGAGAAGAAGTTCGTCAAACCAGAAATCAGTGCTGTCATGAATTTGTTCCAACTTCGTAGCCTGGCAATGCCAAGTGCGCACTGAATGAATGAATGAGGAAGATGAAGCTAATTGGAGAACGAGCGACCTGACCCATGCAGGGCGTTAATTGGATCGTGTTGTTGGGAACGCGCCTTCTTTCTGGAGTGCAAGGCTCAGCGGCGTCCGTTCTAACACTAACAGCATTAATATAAGATCAACTAACATAAGACATAACATAAGACGCAGCAGTGAACTAAGAATATCGTCCTCTATGAGCCCTACTCGTCTGCCATTGAAATGCGATCACTCGGTGTCAGCTTACTAATAGTCTGGAAAACACGAGAGTACAGGGAAAATTGAGCGGGAAGGGTCAACCCAGCAATACGAAGCTATGCTGTCATCTTTGAAAGAAATCACGTAGCAGACTGCCTAATGGTGCTGAGGGAATGAAAATTAGAAAATGCGCTAGAACTAGCGACGCAATGTAGTATTGTGCAGAGGAATCTAGGTAAATTGAACACAGTTAGAACCCACGATGAGAAACTGGTCGACTAAATCCTCGTCAGTCAATGTCGGTAGACCAAGAGGACACAACGCTCGGAAACTCAGCTAGAATTGTGAGAGAGAGGCGGGGAGAAAACGCAGTGTAGCGACAATTTTCCGCCTCACTACCTGCGAGAGTTTCCGGAGGAGAAGTGTTTCGGAGTGAGGTGGAAGCGGTTCCTCGAAAGAGAAAGACTCGCTTGGTTCAGAATGGAATACGTCGTGTTCTGAGTGTTGGTTACTCAAAGTATCAATGCAATAAATTGGTTCAGTAATGGAGTTCGAACGTTTTAAACAAAAAATGAACATAATTAACAGTCAGTGTTTGAGATAAATGCATGACAACAAACTTCCTATTCTGAATATGGATGATGGAATCTCAAACTGGACGATCTCTAGAGATGACGCAAGGAAGAATATGTTATGGTTTTGGAATTTTAACGGGTTCATCGTCAGAATTGGAAAACAAACATTGGAATTGTTGATCAACGATTCGCAAACTAAACGCACAAACGCTCGTTCTGTATACGATGGTCACACAAGGAAGAAATGTCCAAAAATGTGCCACGGAAGAAATTTAGCGGACTACATACAGTGCACGCGCTCGATGGTTCCGATGGTGAAAAGAGATCCAGGAAGAAAGCAGAAAGAAAGGGAGATTTGCTACAGGAAAACAGCGCGTGGATTGCTAGGCTCGTCTTGAAAACAGGAAATAATCTCCAATTCAGCATCGTTCTCGATCGCAGTACTGGAGAGGAACACAAGGAATTAGGCATGGCTAATGAAGATTAGCGCCTTACTAGGAATGCACTGTACTCCCCCGTTATCCCACGTACTGGAAATGAGCTTCGTGAGCCGAAGCGAACGACATTATAATGAGGATACGCACCGAACCTACAAAAATAACATCATTCCGTAGCTGGACTGAACGGCACGTAGTACCGTGGTAAAATAATAAACCCCATCAAGTATTAGGCACGTAAATACGCCGAGGGGAACTCTGGTACAGCCGTGCATTTTACTGTAGAAGATGTGGTTGATTTCACCGGAAATCACGCAGAAACTACATTTTAGCAAATGTATACACGAATTGATTATTTTCGTATTGCATACGGGCACGGGGTTCTTGAGATTGAAAAGTTCTGTAAAGTGTGACAGCGAGAGATCGCGCTAACGTGGCGGCACACTTCAGAACTTTGTGTTTACTCTCCTCTTCTTTTGTTGCTCTTCTCTTTCCGATCGGAACAGAGACGTACAAGAGATGAGAAGTATACAGGGAAGAGAAGTAAATCGGAAGTAAATCGTTCTTGATCTCTGGTAATTTCTCGATCAGCTAAAGTTCCTTGTGCAAGAAGTGCGTAGGTTAGTGCGAAATAAGAAATTTATAGTCGAGCACGTTCACTTTAATGAGAAAAACCGTGACTTTTGTAGGAATCGAAGCTCAAACGACGAAATCAGGAGAGCGAAAATGAGTCGCTCATAAAAATGAAGCACAGGTGGCACGGGCTTGAAATCGTCGATGGGCTCTGCCCCTTCCTAATGACCCCATAAACCTCGCTGATTGCTAGAGGAGAATGAGGATGAGGAGGAGGAAGAAGAAGACAGATCAGCTCCCGGGGCTGCTAATTACTGACTTTGACGAGCATTCTCACAATTCTCATACATTTCAGCCAAAATCACACAGCGAAATCATTCCAGAGAACCGGAGAAGTTGAGAAACCTGAGGAACTTTGAAATCGTGATGCGTCAAGGCTAACAAAGGGTGCATGAGGGTGGAAGAGGCGTTGAGGCTCCAGAATTCCCGAGTGAGCGGGGAGCTTCAACGATCTCTCCCTGTGAGTCAGCCGAGAAGTTTACTGACTTTCTCTAACCAGAAAGATATTGGAAACGGAGAGAGCCGCACTCCACGCTGAATAAATAACACCGCCCTCACTTTTGACGAGCGCGCACCACCGCGTAGTTCGTTCGCTGTCTAACAACCAATTAGTCTGGAGGCCTGCTGCAGTCTTTGAAATTGGAGGGTTTCAAGTTTCGCATGCGCGTGATTTCTGCAGAGATTCCTCCCGGGAATGGGACGAGTTCAACCATTCAGAGATCATGAAACGCCGCGTTTAATTTGACACGCGATCGTTCGTGTTTCACTTGCTTCTTCCGGCTATTTCACTGCACCCACCAGAAACGATGACTGAATGCGAGGAGTGGGCTTAGAGAAACTTTTGCGTAAATAAGTGATGAGCTGACGCGCTGAGAAACAGTGAGAGAGTCACAATGAGCGGCATGTTCAAGGGATAGATACGGCGAGAGATAATACAACATGGAGAGGCTCATTCCTCAATTACCACGTTCCGACAATATGTTGTTCCTGTTGTTGGCCTGCCAGGGGAGTTGGAATACTGAGGGCCTGTCTATCTCTAGCAGGCCAGAAAAGTTCATAGAGCTCGTGGAAATAAGAGGTTGTGTTCCTCATTCATCAGTCCTGCAGGATGAGCGCCGAAAACACGAGTAGTTGATGAATGGGTGTTTCTCCAGAAAGAAGAGAAACGAGGTAGCACAGCGAGTGAGAAGGAAGATGGGATCGAGTGGGAATACGAGAGAAAATCTGCAGGAGTCAATCAATCCGTCAATCATTTTCTCACGCGAACGCGAATGATAGACAAATAATTTGGGAGGCGTCTTGACAACAAGTGGTCTGGGCGAAAGCGTTGGGTTTAGTGGGCCTTCTTGCATCACCCTTGTTTTTAGAGATCACCCTTCAGCCTTCGTAAAGGGATTTGCACGGGGAGGCTTGAGGCGTGGAAGTACAGCCGAAAAACGTGAATAACAATGCATTTCTATGAGCTCCGCGGCAGAATACACATAACAAAACGCGGAATAAATCCGGCTGAGTTCTGAGAACGCGCGAATAAAATTCAATCCCATTGTGTACAAAATGGCGGAAGTACAAACCGGCGTGTATTCAGACCACAAAGTACGCTACAGTTCTCCGAAATTCTCCTACAGATCTTTGGATAAAACCCCACCTCATCAGTACCTCAAACCTCAAATGCCACGCGCATCGTGCAGAGATAAATTATTGAATAAAAATGAAAGTCAGAACGAGTTAAAACATCGGCGAAACCAGGGTGCTGCTACACGCAAAACGGCACTGGTGGATACTCATGGCCAGTCATCCGAAAGTAGCAGAGATTCTGGAGAGATGGCGTCATTATGGGGGTGGGGTCAGAGGTCTTGTAGGAAGGAATAGTGAATGAAAGTCAAAATATAGATATTATTTTTAATTAAAAAGAAATCGTGTGAAAATGTCTAAATTTTAATTTTGATTGGCATTAAAACATCACAGGTTCGTACCATGGAGAATGGCGTTCTTGATCGATGCTTCTTGCCTTTTGTACCCGAGCTCGAAGAGGTCATTGGGCGCAAGTTGTGCACAAAAATGAGTGCATTCATAGCTCAGCACGATTTCGTGGTGCTCAGTTCTTATGAAGCGGATAAAATTGAACGACCACAACGTCAGAGCTCTATCGTAGATACGAGATCATCAATAACAAAAAGTGAATACGTGAGAATTATATATTATTGTGAAATCAGTGCACATTCGTGCGAAAGACTATTTTTTGAGTATCCACAAATCATAAAGATTCAAACGACAACACTAAACGACGGCTTCAAAGAGCTCCCTCGCCTCTTTATCGCTCATTGATTTGTACTCGGGCATTTCCTGAAAATATCGAATGATGAAAATAATTTATTTTTCTGTCCCTACCAAAATCACGGATATTTGTGGCCTATCATCCCAAGAGCGTCTCTCGCTCGCCACCCAATCCTGAATGTTTTTAGAGCAATAGAATCAGGCTTTGACGTACTCTGTATTTCTTCAATCCATATTTGACAATGAGTATAAGTCCTTCAGTTGGACGAAAGTAGTGATCTCCAATCAGCCAATCTTCTTCGATTCGATCCGTGAGGTGCTAAAAGAGTTGGTCGGAATATTTTAATTTCATTTAGAAGTGCACCTGAAGCGAATACTTCTTTGCAAATTCAAGAAGCGCTTTGAAGTTTGTATCTGCAATTATTGTTCGTAAAGTCCTTGATATTGTGAATTCAAACCTGAGATTGGAGCTTGCGAAGGGTATACAACTCTTAAGAAGTCCACGAAGTCCTAACAATGTTTAAATGTGAAATAATAAAGAGAAATGGTTTTATCAAACCTCGTATTTTACATCCTCCAGCACAACCGTTGATTCTTCCGTATCACAAAGGCGTCCTAGTGCTGGTACTATACTTGATAGTTCCTGAAGTTTTAACCTCTTTTATTATATCTGTCAAACGGCATGTTCAAACCTTCTTATTCAAATATATTTGCTTGTCTTCGATCAGTAAAGTGATATCAGTGTGATCGTTCGGCACAGTGAAATCAAGATGAGGTGGTAAACTGGAGACATCCCAAGCATAATACAACTGACGAACTTTGGAAACTTACGAAAATCCCCGATTCGCTACCATTCTCAGTCGCACTTCTATAGTGATACAGTTATTTTCATCCAACTAAACTAACTCAAATTAATATATTAAATGTACCCAAGGAAACACACCATACAACAGTCGCTTTCGTCCATGCAATAATTGCATTTGCACTCATTTACTTTCTCAAACTTTGGTTGTTCTGTCGAAAATGTATTCGAAAACTGAAAATAAACTTTTTCAAGACTTGACAAAATCGGAATTACCTCGAAAGTAAGACTTTTCGAAGAGTCATTTGAGTGCATTATGGTGAGTACTCCTTCTACTTCGGCTTCCCAATGGCTGGCATGCGGATGATCCTCATTGGTGGGCTAAAACGGCTAATAATGAAAGCGGAAACGGGGAGGGGGTTCACCTTGCAACCCACAAGATACGTTGAGAGGGAAGTCGGGCTTCGAGTATTCTGCTCTGGATTATGATGCCCAGGATCAATCATTGCTTGCAATTGCCTGAATAGTCTTCATTATATGTGAAGAGGACTTGAGTAACTCACCAAACAATGCCGAAGCAGGTAACCTTCTTTGAGGACCATAGCGAATTCGACCTCCACGGTTCAACGTAAAATCTAACGCGAAACAATTCGAAGTTCATAGTGTATATTGAGGAATAACAGCTAGTGGAAGCACAAAGACGAGAAGTAGACCGAAGAAAATAGTAGTGTATCCATGGCGCTCTTTCTCCCTCCACTATTGCACAATCACGTGACTCATCGGAGGCGACAAAGGACATGAGCAGACAAGGAAATTCAAAACATATCTCGCGGAAAGCTCATCTCAGAAAGCATACGCATGTAATGGAAAATTTATCACTCAATCAATAAATTATTCGTTGCATAGAATACAAATAGTGAATCATCTGGTTGGGGTTGTCGGTGCGCATTGAACTATTTTCAACACGTCCACATCATCCATGCCCGGTAGCCATCTGAAAAATAATGTTTAAAGGATAGCTTTTGTCAAGGATGTCATCTCACCTCAGCAACTTTCCGTATTCCTCCAACAATTCATTGCTATGCACTCCGCGTAGAAGAGATGCAGTATGAATGATTATGGGAATCTGAAAATAAATCCACGAAAATAAATAATTATGAAAAACTCACGAACGCAGGAACGGGATGGCTTCCTGATATCGCCTCAATCTCGATCTCCTTGTTGAAAGAGACAACGAGCGGGTAGGTGAGTGCCTTTCTCAGTCCCTCGGATTTGATGTTTGCCGCTAGTTGGGGCACAACTCGTCTGAAAATTTTTGGAACTATCTAAGAATCTGCAAAATTGATCTTACTTGAGCTGTTCTGGTTCCGTTTCTTGCTTGCAGACTGCGCACTCTGCGAGAAACGGACCTCGTTCAGCGATAGTGAGCTGGAGAGCTGGGTCGAGCTGGCAATTATAGGCTGACGTAGCATTATGAGCCCGTTCGTGTAAGAAACGGACAAATCCTGAGGTAGTTGGCACAATCAAAAAAGTTCGATTTTGTGATACTCTGTTTCCCGGGGTTCTTGAGGCCTCTGAAGACGATGGCCATATTCATTTTTCTCATGGAAGCCTCAGTGGCTCCAGACGTCGTCACGTCGATATCAGATATTTTGATATTTCTGAACTCCCAGAAGAGCTAATTTTACGTGACTATGGCTCGTGGGTCAGAATTTGCTGCTGAACACGCCTGTCTTGTTCATTTTTCATGAATCTTTCTCAAAATAGTGGAAATGGTAACTCTTGAACGAGTCAATTGCGGGCTTAGCAACCTGCATAGATCGGACCGGCGTGAGGAGAGGATTCCAACCGTATAATTTGAGCGAAAACAAACAACATATTTTTAAATGAGGAAAACTAATGTGAGGCTGAATGTAAGCGAAATTTCACTTGTTTACTTCCTCCCCTGGGTCGATTTCCACTCTCCACTGATCTACCCTCTTCCTTTTTACCACAAGAGGCGAGAGAGTGTGTGTGCGCGAGAGAGTGGCAGAGAAAGAGAGGGACGGACAGGCCGAGGAAGGGGGTAGATCAGTGGAGAGTGGAAATCGACCCAGGGGAGGAAGTAAACAAGTGAAATTTCGCTTACATTCAGCCTCACATTAGTTTTCCTCATTTAAAAATATGTTGTTTGTTTTCGCTCAAATTATACGGTTGGAATCCTCTCCTCACGCCGGTCCGATCTATGCAGGTTGCTAAGCCCGCAATTGACTCGTTCAAGAGTTACCATTTCCACTATTTTGAGAAAGATTCATGAAAAATGAACAAGACAGGCGTGTTCAGCAGCAAATTCTGACCCACGAGCCATAGTCACGTAAAATTAGCTCTTCTGGGAGCTCAGAAATATCAAAATAACTGATATCGACGTGACGACGTCTGGAGCCACTGAGGCTTCCATGAGAAAAACGAATATGGCCATCGTCTTCAGAGGCCTCAAGAACCCCGGAAAACAGAGTATCACAAAATCGAACTTTTTTGACTGTGCCAACCCTTGTCCGACTCTTAGGCGAACGG
This sequence comes from Pristionchus arcanus, assembly GCA_900490705.1. NCBI lineage: Eukaryota > Metazoa > Nematoda > Chromadorea > Rhabditida > Neodiplogasteridae > Pristionchus > Pristionchus arcanus. The sequence goes on from LS487999.1 coordinate 81,585, forward strand.
GCTCTTATGGACAACGCCCTTTTCACATTCACCAGAGACAGAATTCAAAGCCAACTAATGTTGCTCCAGGTTGCTTCCAAAGTTTGCCTTGTGTGCTGGGTCGTCTCAAAGTCACGTTCACTATTCGGAAAGCAATTTGGACCCCGGTAGGATGGGTCGAAAAGCAAGTTACGTTCAAAAATGGAGTGCATAATTTGGTTAATTTTCAGCCGCGCGCACAGTCCGGCAATACACAAACTATCCAGACAGAATTCTAGGCATCCGGAGATTTATTGTCCGAGAGATACCAGTTTATCGATCAAAAAACACTATCTCACCCAAACGGAAGGCTGTGAGTGCCCTGTCCTTGAGGAAATTATCGAGCATGCGGGAACTCGTGTCCAGAACTGCACATCTCCTTGCAGGATTGAACCCAGTGCGAGGGGATTCAGGGCTACTAAAAATATGCGTTTGATCTATCACGTATTCTGTGCATTTTACCGCCGCATTTTAGTTGTTGGGTTGGCGATCGTTTGATATTCCATGCTACGCCCTCGCCCTAATATTTACCTTGCCGAAAGGGTAGACTAGTAAAAATGCTATCTTAGGAGCTCGAATTTTGGAGTATTTCTTCGATAACTAACGCATAGCATCGGCATACTTCTGAAGTTGCTTTATGCCGTCTGGTGAGGAGACGACGACAACATAACGAACAGACCACCTGAAATATTTAGCATTTCCATGCGTTCTTCGGTTGGCTACACAAAAACCGCGATTTTCAGCTTCAAGATACAACTTTTCTCTTTCGTATTATCACACACTATGCACTGATTACTTGAGAATACGAAGACCGCACAAGACGTTTAATCGGGTTTTTTTAGTCCTGATTTAATTGCTTCTTGCATTCCCAGAGATCGTCTGGACATTGGTGTCTAGTTGCTAGAGTTCGAAATACGGGTAATCGTCCCTTCATTTCCCACACTGGGGTTATGGGTACCCAGTGGGACGCCAGTGTAGTTTCCAGTAATACTCACCAAAAGGAGTGCAGTGGACCGTAAATGACCTCGTTCCTCTCCAGAAATCTCGCGAACGAACCGGCTCTGAATAATTGTTTATTGTCTTTCAGAGCTCCCATTTCTCAGTAGCTCAATCCCTTCGGTGCTTGAAGCGACAATTGCCTGTTATTTATACAAACTCTGAGAATTTGATTAACAATTATCGGAAGATCGGAAAATTGGCGCCTAAGGTGCGCGCTGCGCTCAAAACAATCTCCTTCTCAAGATGCCTTTTGTTCGCAGAAGAGATCCTCCCCTCTTTTCTTCCCCTGTTCAGGTCTACTTCTGGCTTGTGAGGGCGCGCCATGTGCCCGCTTTAGCCTTCATTCTTTTTGAACTCGGCATGTTTCGAACTTAAAAGTTAACGAAATTAATTAGGGGTGGTAACGTACTCAGCGATTTTGGGTAGATGCCCAGGCTTGATTCGGTCCAGTTTCGCCTCTTTTGCTGCGTCGGCCACCAGAATTCCCGGATTGATGGACCAGTCAGGAAGATCCTCTACAATTAGCATTTAAAATTTATTTCTTGAGTTTGATCAGCCTCTCTGAACTCAAAGTATCTAGCACACCTTTTTTATGCTACGTTTGAAAAATTATTTAAAAAATGAAATATAAAAAAATCATGGTCACAGCTCACCTGATTCAATAATTATACATTCAAGTCATGAAAACGCCTGGTTGTTTTGAAATACCCATACCTAGAAAATATCCGAATGAGACCAGTCTTTTCTTAATTATACCGCCCCGTCTACTCGTCTAGTCATACGTATTTTATCGGTATCTCGTGGCTTATTGTTAGAAAAATAAAGAAAAAGTTGAAGGATTCGGCTCAGGCCTCTCCACAACAAGTTTAACGATTATTGGACCCTAAGATATTCCGCTTACCTTCCGAATCGACGTCCAATTTGTGGCCAGGAATCGTTGTATAGTCCATGGGCTTAGGCTGTAATTAATCAGATAAAATTAAATAATAAGCCGAACTTTGATTCCTTAGCGCCTTCCCATGTCCTCACCCTCTAATCTGATCTGTGAGATGTGAAAAATGCGAGTGCGAAAGGCGGCTCTCTGCCCCATCCCATTCCTGAATAGAGGATGGCGAGTCCTTTTAGCGCCGCAAGAACAGGCGTAAGCACACAAGCCATGCATTCCATGAATTTCGTTCCTCCTATTCTGTCACGACCGCTTTCCTATTGAGAGTCTGCCTTGTTGTACGATTGCCGCTTCTTTTTGTCTTCCTTATTTTCTCGACGGAAGAAGCATGCTAATTCCGAAGCACATGAGGCTGTTTCTAGTCTGGGAAGTGCTTGTTGTTGCGCTTGCTAACTCCATCTTTTCAACTTGATTTATGGCCTCTCAATTTATACTTTCCAGCGTTTACAAATTCAATTTCAGAATCCGCCCCCAATCTTTGCTCCCAACATCCCTCCAAAGATCCGTCGAGATGTCCATACTACCGTACGTTCAAGGTAAGAACAATTATTTCATTTAGAGTAATATTTAAACGTACCCTTGGAATCAGGTACGTCCAAATGAACAAAAATACGGAGAATCCAATAGTGTTGATGAGAATGTATTGAAGCCATGGATGGCCCGCAAGCAGAAGGAGCATTGCGCCTGAAAAATATTCATTATTGAATATTTTACTATAATGCGCACAATTATAACGAAAAGTGTCTTTCCCAATAATATGATGCGCGCTTGGCGAAAGAGTGACTGAGAGTGAGTTCGCACTGATAACAAGAGACTCTCGCACAAATATGCGTGATAAAGACGCTTCGTAGCACACAATATTGTCTCTTTGAAAGATCATAGATGGGCAGACTTTATTGAGGTTTGCACTATATAAGTATCCCGGATACTATTCATCATTAGATGTCGTATGCATGTTGGTCCTAAAATAGCAAATAACGTAAGAGGATGTAACGTAGGAGGATAAAAATACTGAGAACGGTTGGTTAAATTGGTTAATCGTTTTTCCTGACAGCACGCATTCTTAGGACGTGTACGAATCTCTTCCTCACTAGAATATTGCACTTTTGTGATTTGCTTGAATCAATCAGAAGTAAATAAGCTCAAAATACCTGAAAGAACGTTGTTCTGCTATAGTAAGAGAGAATGTAGCACACATTTCACGTCTCGTCATTCTCATTTCTCCTTCGCTGCTTTTGTTCACTCTCGAATATTTGTATTTCGGATGAGTAATCCATCCTCCTCCTCTTGGCTACATTTCCTCTCGTCTTTTGCTGAGTGATGGACGGAATTCGTTGAAATAGGAAATTCAAATCTCTGCGATAAATTTCGAGACAGAATCAGTCAAATCAACTATGCATGCAATTAAATATGGGGGCGATGTGGTATTTTCCCGATTCCGAAATTAATCTCTGAATTCCGGTTGATGGTATTTGACCATGCATGAATATGTCTTGTGTGAAGCAATACCTGGTTCTCGAGAGCAATTGTTATGGTAGATGGCTGCATATAATATTCGGAAGAAATGGTTGTGCTTCACTAGGCAATTATCTCGCTTGTTACAGGTGGATTCTTCTGCACAAGTTGACGTGGTGGGTAGTCATCAAATAGGTTTTCTAAGCATTGGCTGCCTTTTCCTTTTCAAACCAGGAAGCTCTAATCCTTCGGCGATCATCCGAATTTGTGCCAGCCATGAGTTAGAATTTGAAATACGGGCAATCGTTTCTTCATTGCACATACTCACGTAGAGAATACGTGAAATGAAGCGACCCGTATTGATATACTTGAAAAATAATGCTGCGTTCGAAAACGCCTTATGCGCTCTTCACTTCACTTCTGTGCCAGTTCCATGGCCATTGTTGTCAGAGAAGTCATCCAGAATTGGATATGGAAAACAAAAAAAAGAGATGAAGAGTGGAAAATAGGGTCGGAACTTCTGCGCACAATTCGTCATGGGCCGTCTGTCTGGCTCTCCCACGTATACGGGTTGAGTTACAAATATACTGCACTGTTCAATCAATCACAATTGCTTACGCCGTGCATGAGCACCCAAATCTTTTCTTTAACCTGGATGGGATAACATGGTAGTCGGGTTGAGTTCCAAATATGGGCTAGTAATGCGACACGTTCATGTAGTCTGCTCGATTTCAATCAAGCTAGAATTAGACCTCAAACTATTCGATTCACCATGTACTATCTGTTTTTACATTAAGCACGAATTTCCCACGGCCAATTGAATAATTTTCGCAGCTTGAAAAGTTCGCAAAGCTTTTTTTCTCAGATCTCTGTTGTTAATTTAGTGCACTTTGTCACGGCTTTTCAATTTGTTATTTGCCTTCGCATTATTCGATCTTTACTTTTTCACATCCGCCGCTTTTCCGGAATTTCAATTTCCAGACAACTACACAGAACACATTTTATCCTTTCTGTCTGTAGATGAATGATAGCGGCGAGGTCCAGTCCGTTTGAAGTCTCGATAAATATGCGCGGATTTATGCACTTGCTCTGTTTTTCGACCTGCCATATTTTCCTCATATTTCGTTCAGTCGAGACCACTTCCTGCCCCTCCTTTTCGGAAATTTCTGTCGTACGGGTCCCAGACGGAACATTTTCACTGTTTTTGCTTGTGTGATTCCGGTTCCACGAAAAAGGCCTGTAATCGGTCTTTATCGGGGAGCTCAGGCGCCCGGTATTGCATAACACGACAAGTATCGATGACGTTCGCCTCTTCTGATTCAGTGATTTCTCTCGTCCAGTACAATGGTTTGATCTTTCCACATTTCGAACTTTCTCATACTATTTGACTGAGAAGGGGAAAAATTGGTCAATTCCTGGCACGCTCTAGTGACTATTATTTCCACGCTGTGAGTCAGGAAAAGAATGCATTGGATATGGGGGAGGAAACTGGCAATTTCCCGATTCCAATCTTTTTCTAGTACTGATTTATCACCCACTTCCTACACCTTCCGCTCTCGATTGGAAAAGGGGGTAATTTATCACCGCAAAACACTCACAGGCATCTAGAGAGCAGAGATCGCCCGGCGCATCCCACTCATTTGCTTCCTCATGCACTTTCTTTTCTAATTCTCTGTTATTCTTACTCGATCTTTATGAGTATTTTCTGCAGATGCTTCGTCAAAGAACGAGAGATATTTTCTGACTCTGGTATCTTCCTCGTTGATAAATTCCTGGAACGGAAATGAATTTGCCATTTTCTTCCCAATCGCATTTCCTATATTACTATCATCTATTCCCTTCGACAAGGTGGCGGGAATTTCTGCCTTTCCCCTCTCAGAGGAGGAACAAGAGGGGGGATTCCTTCAGAGTCAGGCTCCGCCCCTCCGAGTTTTCCGCCCATCGGCTCTGATAGACGGCAGCGCACACATTTCCATTACACGCTCGCGTTGTTTTCGCAGAGATGTCAGGGGGCATGTGAGAGGATGTTTAGTAGGGTTATGGATATTATCTCGTTAGGTTTCGGATTTTATGCTTCGCTGCAGTTTTTCACAATGTTATTGGAGAAATCCGAATACTATTAATTCTGAATTATTTATTTAATTTAAATATTATATTTCCAGATATCGAACATGAGATGAACAACGACACGACGGGGACGTTCTTCGTGAGTGAATTATAATATTAAATATATTAATTATATTAGTATTTTTATTTGTAAACACTGGATGTCAACTCCAAATAAAATATACATCCGTTCGTATGTCAAATTCGTGAGTGTCTGATTAGTTTTGATCGGGAATTCGTCTTTGAATGCGCCACATGGCCCGCTTTCATCATGTGAAAGAAAGCTGCACACTCAAAGGCCAGCCGGGGGGTTCAGGGCTGTCCAATTCTCGGCGGAAGATAACTAATATTCGTGAGAACGTCATTGTTCTAGGAATCAATGCACTCCGGGTTCCTGGTCACCCAAGTCTAGTCTAATTCATAAGACTGTAATGCGTGGGTGCGTAAAGAGGGCTAGGAAATTTCCAGGATACCAATTCCCCGGTTTTCAAAATCCCGAATATTGCAGCCCTCGTCGTTTTCTCCCACGCTCATTGCCAGCTACGCGTACATTCTGCTGATCGTCGTGGGCCTGGCCGGGAATCTATGGGTCACATGGAAGGTCAGTAAGAATAATTACATTTATCGCACTCTTGATGATTCGTACGGGTGAGAATTGCGAGGGTGCTTGAGAAATGGATTTAAATGGACTATGTAGCTTCCATTTTCCGAGAGGGTTAGCAGCGGGTTAGCAGGTTAGCGGTCACATGGAAGGTTAGCAAGAATAGTGATAATTATGGCGAACGTTGCTACTCGACGATGGGTGGCTAGCCCGCCTTGCGAGCCATACTATCTCCACCGTTTACCTTTTTGCCTTTATATTTATTCGCACGTAGTGCTTGTGAGGGTGTCTGAGAATAGTACTTGGAGTGAAAATGGATAATTTATTTCCAGGACGGGTTCGTTAGGTACAGAATTCAAAATGATTTTTACGGTATCAGAGATAAGTGCGTCATGTATCGCTAGAATTCCTTGAAAAATATTTCTCTGGAATTTGTGTATGTAGTGTTATATGATTTATGAACTGGAGCACAATTTTCCTGTTGATATGGTAAAATACAAGGAATTCTATGATCACTGAAGCGATTCTTGATTGAAGCAGTGCACATTTTGAAGCGGATTCCTCTATTTTCTGCACAATTGGTCATTTCTTCAGCGGAGACTTCTTTCTCTTCTCTTTTGACCTTCTCGTAGCTCCTTATCGGCCCATCTTCTGCGTTGTTTCGCCTCCCTCGGGACCGCTCAGCACTTAGCCTTGTATCCCTCGGCCAACCCAATGCTGTTCTCGGATATCCATCTTCAGTATCTCTTGTCTTCCCATAAAAGACAAAGAAGGTGCCTACTCAAACTAATGATGTTCCCCAACACCGTCTCTTCTTGTTTTCCTAGTCTGATGAGAAGATGACATTACCTTACTTTCCTCTGGTCATCAAATTGGCAAAGTGCACCCGAACGCACCCTCAAGCGTGTCATAACTATGAGAATCGGAACTACCCGGCACATATCGGCTTCCCGGAAATTCTTCGACTCCACTTACCTCCCGGGTCACTGACTTTAGCTTAAGGCCCAAGATAATCTCGAAAGAATCGCTGGGAAATTAGAGCCGACAAAAGACCCTCCCCCACACTAAGTACCACTTTGAGCCGCGGAGACTCATAATTTCGAAGGCGCGAGGCAGTTTTTTATGGTCTTTAGAGCGTGTCGGCTTTGATCTCGCAAGGGCAGGTTTAGTATGTGCGAAATGTGGGGGATTCCTGCGTGTAATCAGCGTATTTTAGAACAGTCGGTGTTTGATCTGTTCCAGCTGTAATCCAGGCCCGTTTCCGTTCTGTTACGGTCCGTCGGAACGACCCGTCGTTTATCGAATTTCAAGCTTCTCTGGAGCCGAGCGGGAAACCCCGGTCGGTCTACGGCCCCTCTACCGGGGTTCGGCCTGGATGCCTAGAATACACATTCCTCGGTCCAAGGAATCTGCCCCTAGAACAATAAGGGCGAGGGATCTTTGTTGTTGATAGATGGAGGACAGTGTCGAAATGAGATCCCTTTCCTGTTGCTCGCACTAACAATAGATCCTATGGAAGCAACGGCTATAGGAATCGGACTAGAGAATAATTGAGATACTGTAGAACATTTTCATTTTAAAATCGCACACTAAATTGGTCTGAAGCGTTGCCAACATTGTGTGATACGTCTGAATCATATCCCTTTCCCGACAAACTCATGAAAGGCTTCTTAGAATTGAATGCATCGTCAGAGCTAGATGATCAGTGGGCATCAAACTACGTAGTTTAACTTCCCGCGGTTTCAAGAACAGGAAGGGTACAAAAGATTGCTTTTCTAATGATTCCTTAGCATTAAGAAAACAGACAGGTACGTAGAATGAACATAACGTAGGTTCCAATTTTCCTCCTTCTCTAGTCCTCATTACCCTTCTCTACCTAATCCCACTCCCAATGTCCGCTCTCTGATGCACTATTTGCTCAGAATTAGTAATGCTATCCTACGTTCAGCGAATGCGGTCCGGCCGGTTCGGATACCGAATGAGCCTCCCTCAGAATAAGGATAACAACGGACTTCCTGAGGAGTTGTACCCTTGCGAGTTGACGTTACTCACGTCCTTCATCTAAAATTGTCTCGCGAAAAGGAAGGATATCGAATCAGCCTCGATTCCTCACGAATCAGCGCATTGTTGCAGTATTAGCGAGTCTTGCTCGACTTTCGAACTAAATTTCGCTGCATTTTATCAAGAGAAAAAGGAGCTAAATTTCGAGTTTTTTGCTGACAAGTCGGTAATTAGAAAAACACAGCAGCTTCTTGACACATTGTTTTCGAGAAAGAACGTATAAGAAAAACTGCGGTCGAGGGAGCGTTTATTTGTCTGGAGCAACCTCCGCATACTGAGTATCGTTGGTATCCAGCGGAAGTTTTTACTTCTCGAGGAGAGGTAAAACGGTTTCTCCGTATGGTCCTGCAGTGAAATGGATAGTGAGGGTGGGTAATTGTTTTCGTGGAAAGACGGTCCATCAAATCCACGGGAGTTCTCCACACTCTAGTTCGGTCAGTAAGTAAGAAGGAACTACGCGCGGAAGCCCCTCATTCCTCAAGAGAAAAGTACCCTTTTTTATGGCACGTGTTCCCATAAAATCTAGCCAGCGATTTGCGTCCATAAGCACTTCTCCTTTGTTCTTCGGCAGAAGTACTCAGTCACTGCATGATTATCATGTTTTACTGGCTCGCTCTAAACTCTCTGGCATTGATGAAGCGTCCGGGCTTTTCTTTCTCTTCTCTCGTGGGGGATAAATCCCCGGAGAAGAATTAGTGTGCGCAAAGAGTTTGAGGCTATGACCTCACTCCTTTTTCATGTGATCTCTAGTTGAACAGAAGAGTAAGAGAAGAAGCGGAGGTGGTTCAGCCGAAAAGAACAAGGGAAATGACGATTTATGGTTCCGACTATGGTCTATTTCGGGCCCAGGAACCGAGGTGCCAGGAATGGTTCCACTTGAGTGGATGGATTAGACAGAGACGGCATCAACGGAGACTAGACAAAACATTGGGAAAGACTGCTTGACCTCAACCTCCTAAAAGACTTGTGAACTTATATCCCAAAGATCGGCGGCGCGTCAATGAAACCCAACAAGATTAGTGCCGCGAAATCGCGGGACTTCTTGTTTTGCTCCGCTTCAAGCAAGGTCTCCTTGAACAGATCCAGGCCCGAATTTATCCGTTTATCCTCGCTTCAATTTCCTTCCCCCCTCACAGTAATCGACAAGAACGGCTAAGAAAACAGGACTGACAAGGAAAGAAAACAAGATGTAAAGTCCACCAAACAAGGAAGCTAGTCTGAAATTTTAATGGGCCCATTCGAAGGACTCGTCTACGGGAAAAAATAATGCTATGGAATATGAAAAATACTCAACAGATAGTCCAAATTCAGGTCGGACTGGTCCTTCTCTTCTCGCGGCCGCCCATCCAGCAAGTGACCTCCGGAACGATGCCCGTGGTGCGTGCAATTCTGCGATTTACCAAAGATCGCTAGTCAAAAATTGCATTACAGGCGCCCCGATCGCTGCTGCAGTGCATTCTGGTCATTTGCGTGGCGGATTTCGTCGTGCTGGCTACGCTATCCCTGCTTGTGGACAATCTGATGGTCGGACAGTGGAGAAATGGACTGGTGTTGTGCAAGGTGAGGAATACTTGAGACAACTCAATTGATAACTGCTCGAAAGAATTGGTGTATCTTCTTTGCAAACTAGAACTAAGACAAGCTGCGTTTGAAACATAACTGAAATATAAATTTCGCTCCAGGTTTTTTACGGTGTCGAAGTGCTGAACAAATTCGTCATTCCGCTAGCGCTCGTGCAAATCTCCCGGATTTCCTATGCAGGTAATATTTACCGAAAGCCGTTGATCGTTGTTAGCCAAAATAACCACATCGTGTCTGCAGATTACGTATTCTGATGTTTGTGAAATGGCGCCATTCAAAAATTGCATTGCAGCCGCTGCTTCTGCGTCTCCGAAAGCCGCGATCAAACGTCGACCATTGTTCATGATCAATCTCATGACGATTATCACTTTTCTCCTGTTATTGGTGAGTTTTTCATTTGTTGTCATTTGTTTTCTCATTGTATCCAACAAATGTAAGATCAGAGATTCTGATCCTTACTCTAGTGAACACCTGCTACATTTGGTATATGTGAGCCTACAGATCGTGATACAAACGATTAGTTACTGTAGAGACCTTACAATTAGAATCATGGAAAGGATTTGCTGCTCCATTCAGGGGAATGATTTTCTTCGAAAAGGAGCTGGCTTATCCCATGGATTACAAAAGCGTCAAGAAAATGAAATTTAGAATTTCCAAACAGGGAGGGAGGAATGGAATGTGGCACACAGAATACTGAAAATATTAAAATATGAGGAATACACATAGTTCATTGAGAGGGGTTAGTTATGCTTCACAAACATCTTATCACAATTATCGCTACTGATGTTTACTATTCCGAGGTCAAACGATCGTAAAAATAACAATCTAAAAATCTCAGGCATGCGTGCTGTCCTTCTCCAACGTCGAAACAATCCAATTGCCCAGCAAGAGGAAGGACGTGTGCATGTTCATTCCACCTCCAGCGTATGGTGAGTGAATAAATCGGTGTTAATTATTCTATTGAAATTAATGAGACTGTGTAGTCATATTGCGAAAGGAATTGTTTTTCCCATCATGCGATTGCAATGACTCATAAAAATGGCCTGGGGGCAATGCGGAACGGAGTTAGCTTCGTTCACCACGATTAGAGGAGAAGGGGTTTTCTGAGGACGAAGTCATTTAGCATCACTTCCTAGCACTTTCGACGATTCTGAGTACACTGAGTGTAAAAACAAATATGATGTTGGATAATAGCTCATTCCGTAATTACCCCGACAAGGCTCAAGAAAAAGGCCACCATAGTGAGAAATGAGGACAGATGAAATGTACAACGCCAATATTTTGCAGGTTTCCTCTTCAACGGCGCTGCATTTGTCGTTGGATACGTGCTGACTGTTCTCTACGTCTACTTCTATGTCTCCGTCCCCCTGGTATTGAAGAGAAGGAGCAGTCAGAGCAGTACGAGAGGTGAGACAGTTTCATTTCTTGCTTCGAATTTTATGGGCAAGTATCCCTCATACAAAATCGGTTCGATCCATCAAGTAACCCTTTGAAGCTCTGATGCGTCTGAACAACTCCTCAATCGGTCGGATCCGTCGGATCGTCGTTGCCTTCGTTCTCATCTATCTCATATGCTGGACGCCATACTGGATCGTCTTCTGGCTCACTTCTTTAATGGAGTTGCCGAGGTACAGTAGGGCAATGCATCCAACAATCGTACCTGCTACAGTCTATAATATTACAGACGGATAAACATTTTGAGTGAAAGTGTAGGCTTCAAAAATTAGTTATAAACTTGCTTCAATTCAAACTCACAAAATAAGCATAACTATTCCAGCTGGGTCGTCAATCTCTCACTATACGCTCACATGCTACCTTACGCGTCGTGTGCCGCATATCCGGTGAGTGGTGAATCCACCATTCTGCGAATTGCTAAAGATCGCTTGTCAAAATTTGTATTACAGGTGATGCTTACGTACATCAACGATGGCATTCACATCGCGCACACTCACGTGCTCAATAGGAAGAAGAAGCAGCTCGGCACGATTAGGGAGGGCGTCGTACAGGTTTGTAGTTTGATCTTTGATCTCCGATCTCTGCTCTTTCCAGGTCCTATCACAGATGACCACTTTCCAAAGTGCTGCGGCTACCGGTCGCCGAGGAGCCGTGGTTACGGTAGTCGTCACTGATTCGGCCGCTTCATCTTCGTCGTGCGGCGACGCGGTGTGATGAGTGCGTCGAGTGTGTCGATCGCGTTCTGTCATTTATCCCCTCACCACGTCGTGTTTCCGCTACGGGTTGCTTGTAATAGGATAGACTCTTCGGTTAATGATTTGTGTGCACTGTGATTCGAGCAGATAACGGGTGTTGAGCGTGCAATAACGATAAAGTTTAATTTTCATTTATCACTTGTGCATAAGGAGAACAATGAACCATATGGGGAAACAATAATACGGAAGATGAACAATCGATGAGACACCCGTTCGATCAGAGCACAATCGCATACCATACTTATACTATACTTACGATATCTCAACTTACACGGTAAAGCTGGCTTGAGGTTATTCGTTTTTGTTTTTAGTCCTTTCATAGAAATACTGGTTGAAATTAGAGGCCTAATTTAAAAGGCTCTAATTTGGCAAAGTTAACTCCAGGAAGAAGCTTGCTCCCTCTGACAGTATCCGTCTTGAAGTATAAACCCGGGACAGCATGGTCTATCGCACGCCTCGGTTGGCACCGGATCACTGTAAACATACGGATTAGAAAAAAAACTTTCGTCCATTTACTTTGTTGTTGTATCTTTGAAACTTTTTTATGACGTTTGCATTTTAATGTGATAAATATCCAAAAATACTCACGGTTTGGAGCAGCCACTTCCCCTGAGAACAGCGAGGAATCCTGAGCACTCCTTGTGTTGCACTTTCTTGTGAGTGCAGAGCCCATCACACGGTTGCGTGCCGCACACTTCAGTCTCGATGGGCTTGCCACTGGAAAAAATCGAAGATTAGAGGAGAAGAAAAGGAAAAAAAATGAGTAACTAATGTCAGTGCTGCTTTGATGCTTGTATAAACCATACTGGACATCCGAAAACACATCGTTGATATACTTTTGGATCAAGAAAAAGGGTAATAGATAATATTTTCTATAATTTCTCAGAATTTTTTTCTATTATCTTTTGAAATTTATCTCACGGGCAAACAGCTCCGGGCGGACAAGTTCTCGTTCTGATTCTGCTTCCACACGCTCCACAAGTTGCACTACAAGCCGTCCATGAGTGCCACTCCTGCCATTGACCGGCGGGCGCAACTGCGCGGGCTCTGGCCTGTAAGAAATACGTTTGTTCAGGAAAGAGCGAAAATGAACGTTTTATTAGTTATTTTGCTGTTCAATAAATACGGTTATGGATAGACTCACCTGGAATCCTTTACCGCCCCTGTAGAAGGATCGGAACAACACGAGCATGTCTTCAGTAGCCGATCGAATTATCGTCAAGGGAGTGCCGAAACAGCAGTATCTGGAATACAACATGAAAGATTAATCATTTTTACTTTAACAAAGAAAGGCATTTTATTCATTCACGTATGCGTAATTACGAGCTAAGTTAACGAATTCTAATTCAAAATTCACCTCATTCCCGTATTGGCAAAGTCGGTTGAATTGCGCACCTCGACGTAGTCCATGCACAGCGAATGTCGAACCTATGAATATATTTGGTCCACAAAAATTTAAAATTCTATATTTTCTACCAAATAAATCCTTCTACCATCGTTGCTATTCACTATTATGAAGACTACATAGATTTTGCGAAACACAAGTGAATAATTTCGAATTCAGCTTTATCAACTATTGCTATTGCTATTGCTATCAGCTATTGGAGATTATTGTATCAGGTGTAAAGTAAACTAACTTTGCAATACATCTCGAAATCGCCATAGAATTGCATCTCAACAATGTGTCCGAGAGGCGCAGTGAGCAGCCACGAACATTCCTGGCCTGAAGAAAAATATTCATTTTGTTGTTCGATGGGTGAAAAAGATATTCAGGATTGATGATAGACACTGACCTTCCTTGAACTCTCTCGGATATCCAGGAGAGGCGATTCGCGTCCATTGCTTGCCCAATGCTAGTTGGCCACCACAGATCGAGCCGTAGCCAGGCATTACCTGAATGGTGAGATATTGCAAATTAGAAAATCAATTGATAGACTTTATGCCTAAATCAGACTAACCTGGTCGCACAACTGCCCCGTGAAACCATCCGGGCACCGACAGCGATCGCATCTGAAATCAGGTTGGATGAATCAAGTACAGCATGAAATAAGTGTACCTTCTAGGATCAGTGTATCCTCCTCGTTGACAGGGCAGTTGCACACGGCAAGAAGCACTGCAGTAAATCTGCAAATGCGTTTATTAACTGGAACTCACCGTGTATTTTCGATCCCCTGAAAAAAAACGAAACTGCCCACCTTATTCATCAATGCGATATCATTGAACGACAGCTGATCCCTCTGGCCGATCGTTTTCTGGTAATCGGTAATGAAAGTGTTCAACGTGTAGAGGTCGTCGTACCGGGCGAAGGCCTTGCTTCTGAAATGTTACAAGTATTTCTCGAGCAGCTATCAACATACAATCGCCTATTTCATTATTAATTTTATTTGTAGAATCGGTGAAACTCATGCTTTAAAAATTGAGGAATTGTTTTCTCGCTATAGATAATTGTTATAGCTATAGTTTCGTTGTGATTTCGACTCACCTATAATGCATAATTGATCCATAATCGTAGGGTACATCGCCGTTGTCTACTTCTTCTGGATCCTCTTTGAGGAACTGGCCCTTAGAGTCCTTAATTTGTCAATTACATTGAATTGCGAAATATAGCGCATTATGACCACACCTAGAAAAGACTTTGGGATTACCTTATCAATGTTCTCCCATCGCACATTCACATAGTTGTCTCTGTCTGGCCGCGATTGTTCGTGCCAGAAGCCGAGAGCGTGTGCGACTTCGTGAGCGATGACACCGAGCTGACAAAAGATCAAAGATCACTCTCATACTTTCCTAGTCATATCCTAGATGTATGGGGATGGTATGAAATAATTGAATATGTTTCAGACAGCATCAGACTACATTTATCGTTGAGAGTTTCCATATTTGTAAAAGAAATCTCTCCCGCTCTGCATGTAACGTTGATGTGGTTAAGTATTCACTCGCTAAACACTTCTTTTAACTCCCAATAAAAGAAGTAGATATCTCAAGTGTGCTCAAACTTGATTGTAGTCAATAATTTGGCCAAGTTGAGAAATAAATACGGAGAAAAAGTAACTAACTCTAATGCACTCTGGCGCCAGTGAAACGAGTTGTTCCTCTCCCAGTGGATGCCTTCCAACATTACTCGCGCATCCATCGACGTCAGTGAACACGATTCGGTTTCCAGATGTTGAATCATCCTGATATTTCAGAGTTCATAATCCCTCGATTTTTTTCTAAAGAACGTACCCTTCGCACAAAATCCAGACAAGTAATATTATGCCAGTGCTCCAAAGCCAATTCGATAATCTTCTGTTCACGAAGGGCTGAAAATTGAAATATTTGTTTTTGTTTTTTCTTCACATTCGTCCCTAGGCAATTCAGCTCTTTTTATCGATCTCGTATCTTTTTGGGGTGACTTTCATAGTGCGTGTCAGAATGAGAGACGGAAAAGAGAGAAAGAGGAAAGATTAGATCCCGATCATTTTCCTTATCTTACCGGATATCGATCAACTGATAGCAGAGTTATGCGAGATGAGAGGGAAAGTGTTCCGAGAAAATCAGACCCTCGGGTCAGCAACGCTAAGAACTTTGATGCACTCTACTGTGTATTTACTCATTTCAAGGATCGCCCTAGGGTCCTTCAGGGCATTGTTGTCGTATATCGTCTCTACTTTCTGCACGATCCCTCACTAGTCAGAGACAGATCCCACTCATACGTTAACCAACACGATCAGTAGTAGGGGGTGAAAAGCGAGGAATGAAAGTGAAAGGGGGGAAATTAAACAGTGCCCACTGTGTGATCCATCAAAGGAGTAGACAATTGGGCGGCTTGCGTCCCATCGGCGGATATTCGACCCGATAAACTTCCGTTTCTTACGAGTCTGAAATGATACAATATCAGCGTTTATTTCTCGAAACTATAAGCGACCGTGCAATAGCATTCAACATCAAAATAATAATTTTATGTGTTCAAAATATATGATTCACGGTGAAGAAAATGCAATTCGTTTTCAAAGTTTGATGTTTGACTTCAAAGTCCAAGTCCATTAGCGAATATTCCTAATGCGAATCATTGGATGCATCAAATGAAGAGAAACGCAACAAAGCAGAGTGAGAACTCGAACCTTTCCTTCCTCCATGGCCGCTTGGTATAGCGCCTCGGCTTGATCAGGGAATAGCACGATGTCGCCTGAAATTCAGATTTTGAAATTTAGAAGATTTTTGATAAAACCTTACTGTTTATACTTTATATACCATTTGATTTTATGACTTTTCGGAAGTTTGATTCAGTCACAAAACAGAACACGCCGTGGTAGCCAAGTGTGACCCCTCGAGCTCATCTCGAGTGAGTGCGCTCGCAAAGAAACTAATCGAGTGTGTCATAATCGCGAATGTTGTTTGTTGTGCCCGAAAAACGAATCGCACCAGCATCGTTTCCATATAAAATTTCACCGGTTAGCACATTGCGAGACCATAATAAAAGCAATATTATTGTTCGTACCATCAACACGCGTTCAAGGTGGTTCAGCTGTTAGGCTGACACGGAATGTTGCGAATATCACACGATAGTGTCAAAGATCACCTTCAAAGTGCCTTCCGTTCTCCTCAGGATTAATGGATTTCCTCCGTCGTCCGGAATCGTCTTTCAACCGACGGCTAAAACTCGGCCGGGGCTCGTTAGACTCCTGAAATTAATTGTTTTTCTTAGCATTTTCGGTCCATTAACGGTCCTTAAATCCCCATGAAGCACTATAGGCTCTCATTGAGGCCGTTCAGGTTCCTATAAGGGCAGTGCCATCGAATAGCCAAATAGCCAATCAGCCTATAGGAAGGGTGGGACGCAATCACTTGACCGGCAAATGGGGCGGAACTGGTTGTTCACAGAACACGCAAAAGGGTGTGCGATCTAGCACCGCCGCCACTTATCGATTACCGTGTTTTCAAATGGAATAGGCTTTCCATCAAAAACGACATCGTATTGATATTATTTGAAGGGCTTAGGCATGCGTTTACGATAGCTGATATTGATTAGCCGTTCGGACGTGCTGACTAATGTAGAGATCGCGGAGAACGTGCGTCAATTTCATCAAGGGGCGGAGGAGAGAGAAAACCGGCCACAAAACCCGCGCGACGGATCAGATCAAAATCATCGACAAAGTGATACCATTTGTCTTGGAATAACATCACAAAACAGAACAGCTAGTTGTGGTGGTGAGAATACCGCTGCGAAAGCATACCTCAGCTACACCGTATTTCTTGTCGGCTAGGGCGGAAAGCTTTTCCAGATAGCCGTTGACCGTAGCCTCTTCATCCGCGGTCAAGCCCATCCGTTTCCGCCGTTCCTGTATTGTTTTTAGTAAAAAATGATATTCTCTATGTTCAAATTCAATAAAATTTCGACCGAACTTCTACAATTTGAAAATGACTAGCAAAAAGCAAAGACTAATGACCAATCGGCCGTACCATCGACATGGTGGAACCGCCGCGCACCCGCTCCTCCTCATCCCTGTCTATTTCGCTGATACCATCGATCGATCCCAGTCGGTGCGCCTGAAAGTGTAGACATAGAGGAACGTGAATGAAGCCAAAATCAGTAATGAAATTTCGTAACGGTATCTGAGCTTGCATAACATATTATTCAGTTTATACTCTGGTGTGCCGCCCCAACTTGGATCCAAGCCTGGAGGCAACTTGGAAATCGCATTTGGTCTCTACATTCTCCATGCTATCTCGCTTTCTCTTTTTCTCTAACTCGGTCACCCAAGTTGGATCCAAGTTGGATCCAACTTGGGCGAGAGAAAGAGACAGAACGAGAGAGTATGGAACATGGAGAGAGCGGGGTTTCCAAGTTGCGCCCAGGCCTGGACGCAACTTGGAAACCCTAATTCTGCTTGGATCCAAGTTGGGGCGGGACACCAGAGTAGGTTCGTTTATTAATGATTTATGCAATCTTTCATAATTTCAGAAATTTTCTACTAAATAGCGACAATATAAAATTAAAAATAAATTGTCTCGTCAATAAAATAAATATCACAAACAAAGTGTAGACGGTCGGAATCCGAACAATATCGGGAAATGAAGCGACTCGCCTTTGCCAGCAATCCAATGAAGAGTAGCGCTGCTCCCACCGCTAACCGCATGCTATGATCGTCGCAAGTGAAAGAGAAAGAAGAAGAAGAGGAGAAGGAGGAGAGGAGGAGAAGAACCGTCCACTCTCTGCACTCCCTCTCTCTTTCTCTGTGTCTCTCCTTCCTCTCCTCACTCTCCGCCCCCTTAGTGATCTTTCGTTCCTCTCACCAACGAGAGTCTATCTCAACCTATTCGAGTGAGTGAGAGAGGCAAGAAAATTGAGGATCTTTCTCCACGCCTTTTCCCCCATTTCCTTTTTCTTTCCAGCGATCAAAGCGAGTTTCCCGGCCGTTTATCTATCACGTTCTGCGCATGAACAAGCTGTCTTTCGGCAAAGTGCGGAACGTTTTTTGTCATTCGTTCGTTCGAATGACGATTTTGGTGATGAAAGTTGTGATTTGTGGGTGCAGATCAGTAAATTTTATAATTCGGAAACGAGTTAAAGAGATGATTCATGTTCTTCTACCGTACCCGGAACTCTAAACGCTCGCGAAACTCAACTTGTTCTCTTTCTCACGTTCGCAGTTCGAACATGCTCGAACATTGCTTTTTAAAAGGCTCAAGGTTCAATCGGTCAACTTCATCCAAGCAAAAAAGCTGTTTGCTCCATTCGCTGAAGAGTTAGACTATAAATGGTGGTTGTGACGTATTCCTCTCGCTTTAAAGATCACCCAGCATCACTTCCCATCAATCACAGTGAGTAGCTATTTCGGGGCGATGATTGGAGGGGTTCCCCCGTGACCTTCAACGCAAGGCTATTTCGAGCTGATATCTGCCGAAAACAGGAAGCTGATCAGTGAAGTCTGCTATATTTCGAAAGATAAAATAAAAATAATTCAAGATACAGCACCGTTTATCAAATACAAATTTGTTTTGAAAATAGAACAAAAAAAGTCTAAACACCCAATCAACAGATTTCGTATGGTCGTACTCAGCCAAAAACAACAAAAGCGACGTGATATTGTGAGAAGTCGAATACTGATTAAGCAGTATCAAATAATAATAAAACAATAAATTGCTGCTGTGAATCGGAACCCGCACGTGAAGTCACAAGGAAGGAGGCAGTTTACATAGGTCTGTCCATCTTCATGAAGTAAATGAACCAGTATCTGCAATTTTTCATTTAATTTTTAAATAAAAGTTTTAATTTAAATTTTTTTCATTCATTTTTTAAAGTAAATGAACCAGTATCTGAAAAACATTTGATTAAAAATGGACAGATTCAGGGCCCTGTTAATCAGGAGATTAGCCTTGACTGTTCTATAATAGTAAATAGTAGTAATGTTCTATAGTAGTAATTCTATAGTCTATAGTAGTAAATAGTAGTAATGACAGTTGTAAATAATAAATATTAGAAATCTCACGTCATGTTAAAAACGAGGAACGAGAGCGGGAACATGATCATTGAGCATCGATCGACCTGAAATGCAAGCAATAATCGACACAATGAAAAATCTTAGCCGATATTCTAGTTTAATGAGTGCGAAAATCGTGTTCACTACAAACCTGTACACTAGTGATAGTCCAGTCGCGGTCGGGAGGACAGAGAGTGTGAATACCACGCCTAAATGATATTATTTATTTAAAAATAAATATTTAAATTTGGTGATTAAAAAAACCTCATAGCATCGTAGAACCTTGAGAGGCAGCTGGGCGCTTTGGGCGTTCGCACCTCCTCTGGATCTTCCTGCAAAAACATTTTATCGATAATTGTAAAATTGTTTTAATATTATAAAATAATAACATAAAGGCTCAGAAAATTGTTTCTAAGAGAAACTGTTGCTGTACAAAAAATACGGTTTCTGCATGAACCCATACACATGAAATCACGATCACCACAACATCTATCTACATCTACGACTACCCACCCCTTGTCCGACACATCCGCCGATACTGTTGTTGTTATTGCTGACCCCATTGCCGCCCATTCTCGGGAGTGTGAGGGGCGATGACTCGGAGGGCGATGGAGAATGATGATCAGAGGGAGAGGAAGCGATCGACTTATCCTCCGTCTTCTCTTTGTCACCTGAAAGGCAATGGTTTCTATATTTTTTATCGGAAAATACGCTAAAATATTGGCCAACGAACTACGCATCGCCTTTTGCAAATCTCGTGAAACTTAGACGAAATTTTTCTCTAATTTTTTTCAAATGATGAAATAATGAAAATACCAACCTCCTCTGCCTAAGCTCGGCAGTAGGAATCTCTTTCTCATGCCGCCTCCCGTTTCTGAAGCACCGTTTGCACGCGAGTCATTCTTCCGCGTTTTCCTGAACATTTTAATTTAGAGAATCATGATTATTTTAGTATTGGTAGCAGATGAAATATTCATTATTTACAAAATCTCCAACTCAAACAAATACCTAATTTGGTTCAGCCAATGTCCGAGCACTTTGGAGCCGATCTGTCGCTCTCGTTCCCATCTAAAATATGGAATATGTTTCATAATATTATAAAATGCATTAGGGTGAGCGGACGAACGATGATTCTTGCATCTGTGCTCAAAAAAATAAGAACTGAACAGTGAAAGCATAAATAATTAGTATTGACTCGCCTATTCAATTGGCAAACGATAGCTAGCTCTACCAATGTGCAGAAGATGAAGATAACGGAGAAGATCATCCAGACGTCCAGACACTAAAAATATTCATAGTGGATAAACATAATATTTGTTGGAATCAGCATTATTTTTCACTAGAATATTCGTTGCAATAATTGATTTATAATAAATATTGGAGTATTCAACACGCCTTGATGTAGGAAACTCTGGGAAGATGGCGGAGGACGTTGCCGAATTGAAAAGTCAACGCCAGCAGTGAAGACACTCCTAATGTGATTCTGAAAAGTAAGTCAATTTATTTTATTATTGTTTCGAATTGATTTTATGAAGTTTGAATATGTTTCAGAAATTATTGGAATTGGAACTAGCTCGCTTCGCTCGCTCGCTGGCTAGATGTCGCCGGGTTATCCCAGTCATCTGCAAGCGCTTCGCATCGCCGGGTTATCCCGATAATATGCGAACGCTTCGCAAACGCTTACCAGTAATTTGCAAACGTACTTAGTGGCTACATTATAAATGTTTTCTGGATCGCTCTCGGTCTCAAGAGCCTTTCATAAGCGTGAAAAAAACAGACAAACAGACAGACGGACAGACAGACAAATTTTTTTATATTCTTTAGTAATAGTGAGCACCAATAACGTTTCCAAGCACTCTAAGCGGTAAAAAATATTTTAGTCTAGAAATTATCACGAAAACGTTGATAAACGATGATTTATGCTAAAAAATAGTTTACCTCGCTGACACAGATCGAACATCGAAGAAAAAGCCAACCCATGATGAGATGACCTGCGAATAATTATAGTTCACATAAAAATTATTTGTGACGTAATCTTTGAGAAACTTCTTGCAAACTCACAGTCAATGACGTCGGGAAGTACGACTGGAACAGGTAGAAGCCGTAGCGTCGAGCGAACGTGAACTTCACCTTCAATTGTATTTGATTACTCAATTTTTCCGTCATTCCCAGGTTTGTACATTTTCCCGTGGTTATTGTGCGTAGCATTGCATCCCACCGAATATCACACTTCTCAAACATTCATCGAGCGTGAGATAATAACCGCAACTGCTGTTATTCTCACGTTTTCAGTCTCACTGGACAAATTTTGAAAAGTGCATCAACGTATGAGTTGAACTTTTATTTCGTGCCAGGCTGGTGGAGAAAATAATTATTCAAATTATAAAAGTATTTTCCAATAATGCTTCGAAGCATTTCGTTTTGTGTTTAAAAAATCGTATACTTTCGAAATATTCAAGAAAATGTTGAATAATTTCTGCTAAAAAATCTGAAATATTGTCCCCAGTCCCAAAAGGTGGGCGATTCCGGAAGCCCTTGGTCCTTCCTTGCAAGCAACGTCAATCTCTAATCGCCCTCTTCAGTTCTCCTCTTCTTCACTCGTTCTCGCCCCTAACCGATTCCGACGTGTTCTCCACTCATTTGGTGAGAAAAGGCGTGCGAAACACTTTCTGCTTCCAGTTTCCCGTTTGAAGGAACCAAAGAACGTGAGGGGAAATACCCAGATCGTCAGGTTCAATGTGCCTGGTAAATAAAAGAGGTCAAAGATCAAAGATCAAACCTTTGCTCGATCCCAGATGCCGTTGGGATAGGACAGTCGATGGTGAGATGTTGACCAGCCGATTAGGTCAAAGTCTGGCAACTCGATCTGACATAGATAATCATTATGACGAGTTCTAAGAGTAGTGTAATACCTTTTCCATGAGTGTTATCGGGCTTTCATGCCATGTCAACCGTACTTCATCCGCATTGAATGAGTACGATTCAAGGATGATTTCGCATGAGAGGGAATCGAACGGGAACATCTGAATATTGTCTAGTGAGAACTGTTCATTGATACGAGGTCATGGGAAAGTTACCTTTAAATCGACATGGCAAGGAGCCTTGACGTTGAGCCTACAAAGCATCTGGTTAGTTTGAATTCTACTCTGAATTTAATTTTGATACAGACCTGAAATTGCTCCAAACAATTCCATGCTCGTAGAGGATAACGAAGGTGTTCTCGGATGGAGAGGAGTGAATGACGGAAGACTGGAAAGTATTCATTTTTACTATGCATCGCCACTTAATTTCGAGGATTCCGTATTCTGTTCATAGATAATCATTTGCTTTTTGAAGCTTTCAAAGCTCAGATATTCTCACTTTGCTGTTGATGATGCAAGTATCAGGTGTCCAGATTCGCTTGCGGAAGTCACTAAACGTATTTAATGAATATTTATATACTTTAATTTATTTTAGTATGAAGCAATCAACATTTCATTGAGATTGTCCAGACATCCTCATGTTTTCAATTTGTTTTGCTTTCTGTTAAGGACAAACCTCTTCAGCGTGATGTTAGTCGCGCAAATGTTGAGGTGCTTGAACGAGAGTCGAGGGTCCTTCAAAACTCGATTTGTTTTCATCCTTTTGAATTTTACACTTTAATAAATCCATTCAATATTGTTATTAAAAATCATTTTAAATCTATTTATACTTGCCTGCCAGATCTCCGAATACATTATGTCCAATGAAAAGTCTGCGGTGATCTCAGAAATGCCAGACACTCCCTGAAAAAAATCCATTATCTTACTCATAGGTGACAGAATGGGTTTCGCCTTGTCGGAACCATTATCTCTTAGAAAGCCGTGTTTTGAGGCGAGTTTAAGACTAAAGTATCAACTTCATGGTCGCCTCAATTCACGATCAGGCCACCGGTTGACACAATTGATTCAAAACGAAAATTTAAAAAAACACACCTGCACATGCAACTCGATCGTCACATTCACACCGTCTTCCTCTGGCAGCAAATGTGTATCGTAGTCGTTGAGAATGTTGTCGATTAGTTTACCTGGAAATTATGTATTGATTATCCCATTTTTCGTTCGTACCACCCGCTACCAATTATGGATTTTGTCGTAGTACAATGTATTGAGTTTGTCATCAACCGAAATTGGATCGTACCAATGATCACTTCAAGAGTATTTATTTCGAATGGTACTCGGGTGTACTCACCCATATTGATGCTGTTCCTATTGCAGCGGCCACTGGGCGGCGGGGAGGACGTTGGAAGGACACCTGAAATTGAATGAACGATTGAATTTACCCCTTTACATGAGGTCTAGTTCCATGGGTGCTTTTGCAGTTGGGACTTCCTATTGGAAAATAATGATAGGACGTGGGTTGGGTGCAGAATCTTCCCGGGCCGGCCCAAACAATAAATCATCACCTTTTTCACCTCCATCATGACCCGTTGCGTGCACTTGGCAGAGCAGAGCGATAAGAGCGAGAAGGGGACTGAAATTTATTTTTTTAAAATTTTACAACTCAACTTTTACATTTCCAGAACTTTGGTCACTGTGTGTCTCAAACTCTCGAGGATCGCAACTCGTCGAAATCTGAGCTGCATGCAACTAACGATCATTTGACTCCCTTCCCTCAACTCCGAAGAAGATTCTAATTATGCTGCAAGCAAATCTTTCCCCCTACATTTCATGAACTGCATAGAATGCTGCCATAAACCTCACCACTAAACCGACTCGCAAACTGCCCACTGAAACGAGGTCTGCGTGTGTGTGTAAAATCGTCAAGTATAGCGACGAAATTTTGAGAAACACGAGTTTTTCGAAATAATAACTCACATGGAAAAACGTCGCGCTGATGTCATCGGAGTTCGTTGCTCTCAACCGAACATTTATTGGGGAGGAGCTGTAAAATAACTTTTGGTCTCACTTTTGGTCTCCCACATCAAGAAACACATAAAGAGACGGAATATTCAAAGAATCACGCGTGACGCCATGAATGGTGGGAACACGATTCTGAGGTAGAATAATGAGAGGCGGTGTGAATCTCAAAAGTCGGAATTGCAAGCAAAAGCGAGAAAAACCTGAGAACATCGTGCGCCTGCGGACTAATGGCATGATAATTGATTTAGCGGACGCAGGAGAGATTATGCGAGAAGAAACTGCGAGATTTCCCCCCATTCTACATGCTTTCTTGCTGGTGAGATATTGCGAGTGTGCAAGAAGACAGAAGAGATCGGTACTAGAAAGAAGTGAATGTAAGGAAAGGTGAAAGAAGGAAGGAAGGAAGAGAGGAAGGAAGGCGCCGGGTCGCCATTCCTTGAGCCCTTGAAACTTTCGCACATGACTACACTCGAGAGCTTCGCGTTGCCGGTTTCAGACCCGCCGAGTCGATCAATCATCGAGAAAAATGGGAAAGTTCGAGAAAAATACTTGACACAAAAGGTGATCGCGAGACAAATCCCCCTCTCAGCACTTGTTGCATTGAAGGCAAATTTCTTCGCCCGGAGTGAATCGAATTTAGAGAGCTTGAGAGGAGGCGGAGAGGGAAGAGATGTCAAGGAAGGACTGAATATTCCTCCCCGAAATCTGATTAGGCGAGGTCACAAGCGAACTTGAGAAGGCAAAAGGAGCAACGAGAAGGCGCGTGTCGCTGTTGACGAAATAATCGAAATTGAAAGGTGAAGGCACTTCTGCACGTCTTCAAATAACAGAAAAGAATGATCTACGTATTCTCGATTTTAGGCTGGGAATATAAGTTGAAATGCAACGTATAAATTCTGAATGCACAATGAAGCCTGACACAAGCCGCGCCCTCGCCGATAATTAGCCTTATTATTTACGAGTGTTGCGCGTGCTCTTCTAGGAATCGCTAGTCAGCTGAAGTGGAAGGAAACTGATGGACTGCGCAGATATGAGGTCGGTGAGTTATTACTCCGAAGAACGGTCAAACTACACGTGCATGGTGGATTCACTTCCTTATGGGTAACAATTCAAACGGAAAATCTTCCCCTTCGGCAAAGCACAAAAGGAAAACACGAGGTGGAAGCGCGCTTTGTGGGGGCTCAATTACACGCGGTCTTCCGTGGTCTCCTCTTCACCCACAAAGTGCGCATCCAACGAAATTAGTCGCGACAGGAAAAAGAACTATGTACACGCGAAGGTTTGGGGATAATCGCATTCAAGTGAAGGGCTGAATTGCCTAGAATTTAGTCGTGGCGTCAGTGTAAAAGAACGAACTCGCTGCAAGAAGATGAAAGCGATTGATAGGCTCATTAGTGAGATCAGCACCTCTGAATCTCGTTGAACTTGGATCGCTTGGCGAGAAATGACTCTCTTCATTTCGCTTGCTATCTCACTTCTCTGACTGTCAAAAGAATGTGAAAAATGGAGAGACGATAACTTGCGAAGCCATTCATACGTTGAACTCAATGCGAAAACAGTCAGATAATCAGCTCATCTTTCCCAGAATGCACTGGAGTGGGGACGTCAGATTTGTGGTGAGCTTCTAGGCAATGTGGTCTCGGGGCAAACTTGAGAAGCGTTGCCGGCTTATCTTGAGTGGTAGAGCTCCCCCCGTCGGACGGAGGACGGCAGGAAAAAAGAGAAGAGGGAAGAAACACAGCAGCTTCCAAGTAGGGAGGAAGTGCTGCGAATGAACAGCCGGCCGTCTCCCTTCTTCCTCCGATCTCTATCCCTTCTCTAGCTCGGAACAGAAGAGCACTTCGTTCGCTTGGCAAGCCTATCGCGGGCAAAAAAATGAGCGCATGCTACTGAGGAGTTCGCGATATTGATCCCGCGGGAATAGATAAGAGCAAACTGGGTGGATTAGATACATCTCCGATACTGAATGTAAACTTGCAAATGACGGAAAGTATCGAAACGGGAAAGACATAGATCTGGAGTACAGTCCGGACACAAACTGCGATAGTATGCGATTGACCGTGTAGACTCCTCCTCTTCTAGCACTGGTTGAATATAAGAAGTCCTCCTCCCTCTCCTTCTCCCCTCTAATCTCTCTGTATGTACCCCTTCTCTCTCTAATAATGGGAAGATGAGTCGGCGCAAGAAGGAAAGAGAAAGGGATGAAGGGTATAATGGATTGAGGAAGTGGTAAACCACGGAAGGGACAGGGAAGTGAACTATGCAAATGAGAACTGTCCTTGATTGTCACAGTTCAGATGAGTGGGTGACTAGAATCGCAGCTGAAGGGGCGCTTGAGGCGTTTCTCGAAATCGAATTTCGAAGGTCGAGAGAAATGAAAGAGCTCGGGCAAACTCGCTTATCTAGCAGCAGACTTGACTCTCTGCTCGCGTTTTTTGCTGGATTTTCTTCCGCAATCCACTCGGATATTCTAGACATGAAACTCGGAGAGGACGTACCCGTGTTCTTGACTTTAGACTCGCTTGACTGAGTGCAGAAGTCAGGAATATGGGTATAGCAAATTTTTAGTTTGGTTTATCTTTAGATGCAAGCACGGGTTTTTACACAAGACAATCTACGGGGGCCATGAGAGATATCAGAGAGGAGTGAAAAGAAGATGATTATCGGCGATATTCAATCTAGGAAAAAGAATACACAAATTTAGCGGAATCTAGCAGAGATAGCGGTGGTCACGGGATTTCTTCTGTCACAGAAATATCATCCACGCGCAAGCCAAACAATTGTCCCGAATTAATCCAGGGTAGTCAATATCAGAGGAGAAACGTGATAACTATGGGTAGACCACTCTACTACTCTACCCCATCAATCAAAGGGAAAAGTGGAAACTATTGGGAAAACTCGTGAAATTCATCAGATCCTGCTTGAATTTGGATGAATTATTCAAACAAATTTCGCGCGTACTGCTGAGTTTTGCGACGCGGGAGGAATGTATCACGAGCGTGTATTTTATGGCTGCCAACACGTTCACGTTGTGGGTTTACGGCGATTAATGGGGGAAATTTTGAGTCAACAGCATCACGAAATACTATTCTCGTATCCAGATAGCCGGTCCAGACAAGCACAATCAGTGGGGGTACGTGTAGTTTTCACCAGACGAACACAATTACTTTCACAAAAACGGGACACAATACGATTCTACAATGTTAATAATTTGAAGCGGAGTTCGAAAACTAAATATCAAGGGAAGTTTTTGAAGTGAATATTGCTGTAATTGCATTTGCCGAACAGAGCACGCGCGAATGAAGGGTATTAACGATACCATAACAATCTCCCAAAGTTCCAAAGTCCCAAAGCAAAAAGAGCCACTACAGTGCAGCGCAAATGAAATCCTCGAGATTTGGGCGGTCTAGACTTTGAATACCACGAAAATACGCGAATCTCAGCGATTTGTCGAGGGTTTACGCCGACAGAACAGTACAAATAATGGCCAAACAGCCAGCTGGCCACAATTATTTCTTTTTTTCCCTTTCAGATTCGGATTCTCCAATCCTCTCAAACTGTCGCTTCGTTCTCCTCTTGAAAAGAGCGCCTTTCTATTTTGAGAGCTTTTCGAGAGGTGCATGGCCCTTCATGAAAGTGCATTAAATTTTGGACATAATTGGACATAATTTACAGAAAAAAAAACCGCTGCTACGTGCAAATACACCGCTACCGGGCAAAAATATAGGGATTCGCAAAGGGGAGAGCCCGAAAACTGGTGAAGGGTGACTAACGATGAGTGGCAACGGCGATGCAATACAGCTGCGTAAGCCCATCGCGACTTTTGAAGGAGCCGCGCATTCCCGGGAGTTCAGTTCCGGCTTTATAGGCACAAAAAATATAGCACAATAACTCGCGAATAGCGCTAGGTTCATTCCGGAACGAAAGAGTCATTGTCATTCCCTCCGTCCGAATCTTCTCCTCTTTCCCTCCCCTGATCATTACTTATTTCTCCATTCCCCTTTCCACTTGACGAGCTGTGGAAGATTAATGAGAGTGGTGATGAAAAAGAGGGCACAGGTGGTTCACTGAGACAACCGAGTGTGTATTCAATGACGAGGAAGCTAAGCTATCACTTTCAACATTCATCGGGAGGGGGAATCGGATATTTAGGGGTTAGAAGGCGGCATGAACCTTTACGTCGGGCAAGAAGAATAAGAACTGAAAGCGAGTGTATACATTCAGGATGGTATCCGACCTCATCATTGACTCCCTACACATCACAAATTGATCGTGGGAAGAGATTCATTGAGACATCTAGTGGGTGTTTGGAAGCTAACAATCTAGGTGTGTGAAGTACAGTGTATTTACGTCAACGATCATTGAGACCTTGAGTGGGTGAATTAGCGCATCAAAAATAGATGGATTAATTGATCAAAAATCTGGTGGGAACAATGACGAGCGCAAGTACCTATACAACTATTTGAGAGTGAACCGTTCGCGCTTGCAAAGTAGAATTGAAACCAGACATCAGGAGTCAAATCGAGCGTCGAATATCCCTTTGCAAGGTGCAAACGACAACTTGCAACACGCGAACAACGTGGTTGTGACGTCACGACATCTCCGTTTTCAACGGGATAAAGCCCTCAACGGGGGAACTCTCCAACGTGAATGGAGGCCTTTCCTCTCGCACATCCTTCGAATATTATTTCGTTTACGCGCGGCCCTCTCCCTTCGTCCAATACATAACTAGCCTCACGAGCGCGAGTTTGTCGAGAGGTCCTCATTTCTTTCATCCCTCGAAAACGCAAATCTGGCCACACGATGAGGAAGTGTGATAATGAGGACCACGTGAGACGTGTTTCGCTGATTGGTACGAGTGGATAAGGACGACACTCTGCGAGTCTTTTCAGGGTAACATCAGAACTAGACAGTTGGCAGGTTCAAAGTGTGCGAGCGAGATTGGACCAAGGAGAAATATAGATTCGAGAAGCACGGAATAATGACAAAAACTGCAAACTCCCACGCTAATGCAAACGATAGCCCGGCTCGGATGACGGATTCCGGGGATTAATGGAAATTCGATCAAAGGCTAAAGAATGGAAGTGTTCGGAATGGAAGTGCCTTAAGTCTAGACTAAGAAATTAAAATGAGAAGTTAAGTCAATATTATTTTTCGCATAGAAAACACCTCACGCTTCAAGAAACCGCTGACAAGTTGTTATATAATTATTGTGCTTCTAGACGACTAAAGCGCACCAGTGATCACGGAATGATCGAAGGAGCTATGCTACGTTTCGCTCCGGCCTCTCCACCAGTATCTTCCTAGAGACACATGACGAAACGGTCGTTATTCCCCGAAAACAGTAATGAGCGGGTTGGAGAGTGGTGGAAAAGCGAGGAAAGAACAGAGGAAAGGATGTACGCGAATGCAACATCTGCAGCATGTTTTTTTTTTAAATTCGGAATTTTATCAGGGCTTTGAAACCTACTGAAAATTATAAGGAACCACGAAAGTTTGCGACCAGGAAATTTCGTGCCTCTCCCTACGCTCTGGCTGGCCATTCGAAATCCGCGAAATTATGAGGAGCTCGTCAAATATCAACACATGGTGGCGGCGCGGAAAGGAGGCGAGATGCAATTTCTCCCCTCTTTCCGCTCCCTCGTCTGACTCTCTCTCTTTTCCACATTCTCTCCCTCACTCTGACCGGCGAGAGATAGTGTGAAATGGAGAGAGTCTGTCATGAAAGAAGGACTAGAACAACTGTTTCTTACGCAGAGAGGACGCGGCGCATCTAGAAAAGTAAGCTGAAACTCTCGCGGAGGACGAAATTCGAGAGCGCCGAAATTCAGAGAGAAAGAACAGAGACATGACACTGTTTTTGAGACAAGCAGAAACTGAACTGGATTACAATCACAGATAGGAAAGCTTATCCAATAATGCATCTGTGAATGCACGAATACGACTGAAAATATGGTGAACCATTCACGAATTACAAGCCCTATTGAAGAAATTCTTGAGGAAGACACGTGGACTAATTATGAATAGCTCGTTGATGAAAAGCGTGAATATTCTCGTCACCAGTTTTCACCAGTTCGAACAAACAGGGGGAAAGCCAGGAAAAAAAATAGACCTCCTTATTTCCCTTCAGCTATACCAATCTTTGCGGAGAGGCGCGAGACTGGGGAGATATTTTTATGATTTTACGAGTAAAAGCACACTGGTGAGAAGGGGAGAGAGGAGTGCGGCTCAGTCTTATGACTCAGTGAATGAAGTAGAAGCATATGAGATCCGTTGAGGTTGGGGGAATTCAGAGATGCTAGTGAACTAAAATCCAGCGTTAGTTTCTGGAATACGGATACTTTTGGGCCAGAGGTTGTCGTGGTGGGGTCAGTTAGCAGAGAATTCTAATGTGCTCCGGGCTTGAAAATAAAGTGAAGTTTCGCAGAGGGTCTTCCTCAACTCTGGTCTGGTTTTATGAGCTAGCTCAAGGTTACCCGAGAAGTCACGAGCAAAAAGTGAGGAAGTTTCTCTGTCTTCACTGATTTCTGACACCTTCGAGTGATGGAAATGATGGGCAGAGTTGAGCGATAGCGTAAGAGAAAAAGAAGAGAAGGATAACGGAAAGCGCCATTCACTATCCATCCAAATAATGAGTGATCCCTTGACATCCGAGACGTTTCACTTACTTCGCTCCTCTCACTCTTCTGTAGTTGCAAGCTCGTTAAACAAAGGCGGCAAGAACAAGAGGAAAGGCGCCATCAATTAGAGAAATGTTAATAGCTCAGTGAATTTCAAAGGTCATCGAAGAATAAAAACCATGAAATCGGAGGCGCAAACTTAACTTTCTCCGGTCTTCTCTTGCAGCTAACCCGGAAATGACTTGGGCGGGTGGCTCTCTTCATTTTACACACTCTCTAGCCGCTACCCCGGAATCAAAGAGGTCGAAGAGTATTCGAAGAAGTGTGCCGTTTCAGCAACCAACCTTCCCTAAACCAACCCTTCAAGTCTAGCCTACCAAGAGATCAAATCTCAAGTGAAATTTAGTTATTGGAATTCGCAAGTGAAAATGATGTGCGAATGGAAGGATGAAAGATGATATACGGCACCAGTCCACAAAATATTCCTGTGAAAACTAAGTTAACGTCAAAACAATTCAGGCTGAGGAAAGTAATGCGTGGAATCGAGCAATATCACTTACTATTCGATAGCACAGGTGCTAGTGAGCGTGTATTGTTGCAATTATCACGAGTTATGTATGCATTTGTTCTTGCAATATTAACAGGCCAGTAAATGAACTTCTTTGGAATGGTTAAACCCTCGAAGGCAAAGAGATGGAGGGAAATTATTCAACTCGTGTGAATCACTGGCATTCAAAACAATCGAAGTACAGGCTTCTTCCTAAATGGTCACGAAGAATCAGAAGAACGAAAAGGAAAGGGTTTAACAGTGAGGGATTAGACGAAGAGACGAAGCGAGGAGAGGAATCAACAATATTTGCAGTAATCTCCCCGAAATAGTCGTTCCGATTCGAATAAAACAGAGTCACGTTTGCTTGAGTTCCGTAAATAGAGTCATCCGACCCGTTCGATTGTATTGATGATAGCGAGATATTGATAGGAGAGGGAAGATCTTACACATCAATAATACGCAACTTCAATCAATTTCTCGAATACTCAAAACCAAGTGAAGAGTGAGTGCGAAACGAACTCAAGTGAGTAGTTGAGACGACATGTTTTCAGGAATGATGACGGATGACAACTTAGACAGCGGGAATACTGATGTGCTTCTTCTGACTAAGACTTGCGCCAGACTCAGACTGGGGTTTCTATGAAAATTCATGTCAAAACAATCAAAACAGTCTAGTCATGCCAAACAACAAACGGTGGAAATGGAAGGAGATACCAAAAAATGTCGGAGAAGCGCCCACACTCTCGCTAGGAAATCTGAACTCACTTCGGAATCGTTGGAAATTCCCGAAATCCATCGCGGATAGCTGCTTTCGCACGGGTATCGCCAATGCACGCACAACGACATAAGGAAGCCGACCCACGGCTATAAATATTGACGAAATTGGGGTAAATATCCTCGCGAATTGCATGTTTCTGTTCGCGAAAACTCCCACTCAAACACAGTACAGAATGTTTATCTGCGGGGGAATGCAAATCTGAAATGTGTAAGGGGATACTAGCGTGTCTGACGAGTTCAGATAATACAAATGAGGTGAAACAACAAATAACTTGAGGTGAACAATCAATGGCAACGGCTGAGTAAAGCTCTAGGAAATATAACCGAAATGACGGACCATTATTGCTACAACTGAGTATTACTAGACTGCTAAAGATCAAAGATCAAACTACGTGATGTTGCTCGATAATGTGGAAACCGTCGTCGTCCCTCTTCGGTGTGGAGAAGGAAACAACTGAATTTTTTTGTTAAATTTAAATATTTTATTTTTTAATTATATTTATTTACATCTCTGCCGGTGCTCGCCGACACTGGTCGCGGGAGGCGGTTGCTCATGCAGCTGCAGCAGCTGCAGCGACGAGTCCGTTGACCTTAAAATATATGTTTTTTTACGATTCAAGACATTCTTCAGTATCATCACCCTCTTGCTCACAAAACATCGTATGTTTAGTGTCTGAAACATATACGAAAAATATTACCTTCTCGAACTATTTCTCTTTGGCGTTCCGCCCGCAGGCGTTTTCTCAATGGTACAGGAGGGAATCGTAACGAGCTCAACGGCAGCCTCACCGCCTCTGCAAAAAAAAATCGAGTACACATCTTTCGAAATCGAGTACGCATCTTCGAAGAATCACGGCAGCAAACGCACTTCTCAACAGAATCCAATGATGAGACGTGTCGTGACTTTCGTCTAACACTTCTCCACATGCCGAAACCGGACCGTATTGAACCCTTACGAGACAAATCCTGAACAATGATCCAATTAATTTTTCACTAATCTTTCAACAGCGGAATATGAATTAGTTGAACTGCTCACCTTGTGCGCACTGGTGCTGGCGCTGACACGACTGCCCGATGCTGCAATAAATGATTTGGGTGTGCGTTCACCACAGCGACGTTTCCCAACCGGCTCACCTTCGCCCACACCATTGCCCTCGTCGTCCTCCTCTCCCTCGGGAATGGGCACTTCCGACTCGCGCGCCGGTGCATGTGTGCGGCCGCGACCGTGTGAGGACGATCTTGAATGGTAAAATTAATTTCAAAAATTAATTTAAAATATAAATCTCACCTCCTGTCCAGACTGTTGCGCTGCGCGGCGCCTGGAGCTGCCTACAATATGAACTGATTAGCAGGTGTTTGGTGCGAAATACTATTTGCAAACCAGGCAAATAGGATTATTCACCACTCACCTTCGCCTTCTGTGCTCCTGTGCTGCTCGAGGCGTCCGAGTGCGGGTCGTTCACCATGGTCGGCGTGTAGGAACGAGCGTTTTCTGAATTACATACATGCGCATACATGATGATGTATTTGCTAATCTTCTCTCAAATTTAGAATGAAGTTTGAATATGTTTCAGCAGTGTTATTTATCTAGATGTAATTAATAAAATTTGATTTTGTGGAGATTCCTAACCAAACAGTTCATTAGAACGACATTCTCACCAATGGGCTTGCACGCGAGTTCCTCCTTCAGATAGGCCAGCTCGGCAGTGCATCGGGCGAGTTGGACGGCGTTAGAGAGTGTCACGTGTTCGTACTGGAAACAAGTATGAAGAGATCAAAGATCAAAGATCAAATATCAAATTAATACTCACATTGTGCAGTTTTTCCGAGATCTCCGCAAGCCACACCGCTTCCTGCTCTCCTGCTGGCTTCTGTTTCAGCTGAATTTTTTTTTATTATGACGTCTCTTGAACGGCTCTAAACACTTAATCTCTTGTATCAATCTCGTGAAATTTGGCAAGATGTCTATAATTCACCTTTGCATGTACAATGGGCAGTGCGAGTAATGCAACAGGCAGATTGCAAGTCAGCAGAAATTCGACGAATGATCCCAGCGAAGCGGCAAGGGCTCCAGATGCACGGCGTGTCACCAGCTCCTGAATAATCAAGTATAAACTCAATTTTTTCTTGACACTATAGTTATGTAGCTAAATTCAATGAAATAATACATGCGTACCTTCACGATCTTAGCGACCTTGGGCCACATTGGCGTCAGAAGCTTGTCGAACGTCAGCATGAGCACTTTCAGGGCTGCAATTTCTCAATTCATTTCCAAAATCTGACCCAGAACCGGGTTCGGAACCGGAGCCAGAACCAGAGATTAAAACTTACCAAGGTAGATGCTCTGCACGACGCTGTCTCTCACGATTCGATGCGTGGACACGGTGGCCGAGTGGCCACGGTCCGTCACTGACACGGATCCCTGGCGGCCGGAGATGTCTGCAGAGCCGGGGATTAGTCGGAGCCGTGAATTATACGGAATTTCTCACCTTGCGTTCCTCTCATGAAGGTGGTTGCGATGGTGGAAGTGCTCATGAGCGGGGCGACGACTGGCTTGCCGACTGGTGGACAGATCTGAAGGAGGGAATTGGATTGCTGATTATTGTTAGTTTTGTACAAGATAAACTATTCAATAGTAGCACAATATATATTTTTGGAATAATACACGAAGCCGAAATCAATACTAGAATTTTGTCAGGAAATATACAATGATTCTGAAACCTACCGCATTCATCATCAGATTGAGGACGAATGTGATGTCTTTCGCTTGGATTATTGAAGAGTCGCTACCTAAACAATATTACTTTAAACTTGAATTATATAATTTACGCTAGCTGTGCCGTATTTTACTTCTGAAATTCACAGTTTCACTTATAATCACACGAAGCAGGGGATAGTGATAGAGGACAGAGACGGAAATCATAAGTTGTGTTAATCGACTAGAAGCAGCGGGTATTGCACCCTGGGACTATCACGGGAAGCTTTAGAGTAGAAAATAGTTTTGATTCTGAAAATGTAGGGCTCCGAATCAAAACTATTTTCAAAATTAGCGGATATTGCTACGCGACAAACTCACTCCCGGGAGGTTTCAGAGGGTTCTTGATCGCCTCGGCTTAACAACGGTTGGAACATTATTGTCGTGCAAACTCCACGATGTGTGATAAGTGAAAACGTTCAAAGGAAAAAAACAGGGGAAACGGTGCACAGGGGAAATTGCGTGCTGAGTACATCAAAAATGTGAATAGTTATTATTTTTAGAAGTAAAAAATATAAACCTTTCGCGCTGCTGGCTGTTCGCAGGAAGAGTGGGATCAGCACGTGACAGAGAACCGCCTGAAGAAAAGTTAAGATCAAAGATCAAACTACAGACAACAAACCTCCAATCGCTCAGCCGATGTACCCATGCCGTCGGGTGAGCAAACGAATTCGAGTGAGAACACGAACTGGAAAGAGGTCAGTAATTTTGTCCAAAGACCAAAGATCAATGACCAGGTCAGGGCGTGTACCTGTCCAAGTGCCTGCATGAGGATGCTGGTCAGCTTGAGAGTGGCCTGAGAGAATGCGGGCGGAGGCGTAGATGCGTGAAGGACAGTAGAAGGATGAAGCGCGGAAGGGGCGGCGCCTGTGATTTTGGATTACGGTAGGACTCCAGGATCTTATACTGATTGATTTACCCTCACCTTCGTCGTTGCACGGATCGCCAGCAACGATACGGAGGCATACTTGGGTGATGGTCTGGAAGTGTAATTTATGAAAAACTAAAGATCAAAGATCATTATCTCACCTTTAGCGGGTGCAGATGGGCAATGTAGGGAAAGACGGAGAGCGTGTCACAGATACCACGCAGCCAGTTGGATAGTGCAGCCCAGTTGACGCGACGGCTGTATACATATTTTTTTAATCACTGATTTTATGTGAATTTACTTCCAAGACTCTCAATTAGATTATGTTTCAAAGATCGTTTTAAAGAAAGCATACGACTGATGTGCTAATGACAGTTCTTCGTTCCGTTTAAAAAATCATACCGTATACTCTGCTTCTTCGCAATTTTCACGATAGTCTTGTCAAGTCTTCTCAAGATGATCGTCAATGCTGGTCGATTGCTCTCAATTGACCAGTCGGTGGCAGAGAGGATCGTCAGGAAGTACCTGCAGAGATCAAAGATCAGTTTCCGAAAAGCCGACAGATGACTCACTTCTGCAGACCGTTACACGACAACGTAGCGAGGTCGTAAGGTGCCACTTTTAGCAACGCTAGGGCGATCTAAAATTAAAAATTATTACATTCAAAACATCTTATTCTGACCTCCGATAGCTTCACATGACACTTGTGGTCGAGTACATCTGGGATCTTGGTATGCTCGGAGGTGGGGGAGAGCTTGGTGAGCTCTTTTAGCCTGAAGACATTTTTTTTAAATCGGAATTCTTGACATTAAATGCAATTGTAAACACCGGACCTCGGAGTGGCTCCCTCAATGAACGATGCGATCAGCTGTAGCATCGTATCGCGAGGTCGCCTTAAATTATTATTTTTAGAATGAAAAATGACACTATGACTACAACACTCATTTCACGAAAGACTTATCACTCCACTGAAACACATTTAAATAAATGAAACTATTGTGTTGTGATTCAAATCTAATACTCACCTGAACAGCTCCTTTTGTTGCTCTTCGACACCAGTTGAAGAATCCCAGGCCATCGCTGTCGACTTCTTCTCTTTTCTAAAAAAAATTGTTATCAGATTTCAAAGATCAAAACTCACAGATGGTAAGGCTTGGTGTTCTCGGCATCATCGTTGATGGTAGGTGGGTCGAAGAACTGGGGTGAATCTGGAAAATAATATTTTAAAACATTAAAAAAAACAAAATATATTACCAGCAATGAAGCTCTTGCCGCGCTCGGAAACTGTATTGACAAGATCGAACGTACGCTGAGGTCCTCTGAATCGTGTCGAAGTAATATTGTTTTTTAAAATCTTATTTTCAAGGTCTTTGGAGAATATCACGCCTGTCACGAGAGAATCGAGCTGGGGATGGGATTAGAGCGAAAATCTTGAAATGAGTTAGCATCAGTTTTGGGCACCTCTGGGCATGTCCTAACATCTCCCAAAGTCGCGTTGTACAGAATTCATTTTGGAGCTCCCTACACCGGGTCGGTATCCTGGAGCCCCAACTTTGACAAAGATTATTTCGATTCGGGTGCATTTTGGAGGAAAATTGTTCTAAGATGTACCCTTGGTATTTTCTCATGCTCTATCCAGCTGAACCGGTGAGAAGTCATAAAAGTGCTTCTGAACGGTGCTACATTCAATGAGGTGTAACTCAAAAATTTAGGAAAAGGGGGCGCCCAGTTTTCTCTATGTTGTGCGTCTCGTTGAGCTCTTTCGAATGAGTGGTTTACGAAAAATATAAATTAATCCTGCGATATCATTCACCTCCATAAATACTCTATCATTATTTAAAGAATTGTATGCACAGCAAAAAATAGAAAAGGCCGTTCATTCCGCACGAATTCAGTAAAATGAGCGGTGTCGAGTGATATTTACTGTTGAAAAAAAACTTCAAATAATGATAGAGTATTTATGGAGGTGAATGATATCGCAGGATTAATTTATTTTTTTCGTAAACCACTCATTCGAAAGAGCTCAGCGAGACGCACAACATAGAGAAAACAGGGCGCCCCCTTTTCCTAAATTTTTGAGTTACACCTCATTGAATGTAGCACCGTTCAGAAGCACTTTTATGACTTCTCACCGGTTCAGCTGTATAGAGCATGAGAAAATACCAGGGGTACCTCTTAGAACAATTTTCCTCCAAAATGCACCCGAATCGAAATAATCTTTGTCAAAGTTGGGGCTCCAGGATACCGACCCGGTGTAGGGAGCTCCAAAATGAATTCTGTACAACGCGACTTTGGGAGATGTTAGGACATGCCCAGAGGTGCCCAAAACTGATGCTAACTCATTTCACGATTTTTGCTCCAATCCCAAAAAAATCCATTCTAGCTCGATTCTCTCGTGACAGGCGTGATATATTGATAATGGAATTGCTTACGGCATCACTACTAGATTCGGCGTTCATCCAACCTATTATCAATTATCTGAAACGCATCTAATTTTTCCCATTCTATACTCTACTCAGTTACTAACCTTGCCAATGTCT
This sequence comes from Pristionchus arcanus, assembly GCA_900490705.1. NCBI lineage: Eukaryota > Metazoa > Nematoda > Chromadorea > Rhabditida > Neodiplogasteridae > Pristionchus > Pristionchus arcanus. Next base: position 120,015 of record LS487999.1, read on the forward strand.
CACAGCTCATCACGAGCGCCTTCATCTCGACGCACAGTGTGGAGTACTGCGTGATCTCGTGTTTCACCTACAATTATTTCCTTGTTTCACCTTCTTTTTATAGTGTATTTTCGAAAATCGCACCGACGCCGCAGCATTTCCGCTGCCCGCAGTCTCGTCTTCCATCGATCTCAGCAGATGAGGCAGAAGGGCATGCATTACCAGCTAAAAAAATATTAATAAGTGGGCGGAGCTTAAAGAGGGCGGCTCACCAGCATGTGGTGACTTCTTCGGCTCTCGGGCGCAAAGGCACACACGCAGATGCACGAGGCGAGTGCATCCTTCAGCAGACAGAACGTGTTGGCGTCGTCGCGATAGCAGAGATCCAGCGCCTGAACAAAGGTCGTTGCTAACCAGCGGAAGTTTGCTTTCGATAGTGGTGGACACGGAAAATCGTAAAGAAGCAAAGAATAAAGTAGCAAAGGTTTACCTTCAACGGCTTGGGATAGGGCACCAGTCCGAGGATATCCAGTCTATCGACGTCATCGCCCATGGATTCCATCGATTTGAGCAATGCGAACCTGGAAGAGATCAAAGATTATATATTTGAAAGTACACTCACCAGTACTTGGCCTTGACTCTGGTCGGATTTATCTCGAAGTCATTGTCGTTGTTGTCGATGATATTGGCGATCGAACCGCACATCTGATATTAATTTTTATTTATTTTTTCATAAACCCTAGACCAAGACTTAATCATTGCATCATTTATATTCACCATTTATGCTTCCCACAACACATTCAAAACATTCGTGATTGCATAACGGATGGTGAAGTAAATACCTGCAGCAAGAACGGCTTTCTGTGCAGGATGTAGAATTGGCGACAGAGAAACTCAACGACCTCGCAGAAAACCTTAGGTGTTTATATTTGCATAAATACACGAAACAAGAAATGTGTTGAAAATTCACCTTATTCGTCTGCCTCTGACTGTAGCACCTCAGTAGCGTGGGCATGATCAGGAAGAATCCCTGAAAATCGATGCTATCCAGCAGAAGTTCGTAACCGTAACATGGCATAGTGTCGGAACAGAATATTCACCTGCGACGCAAATAGCGAGTTGAAGTGGATCACCATCGCGATGTAGGTGGCGGCGCAGCGTCTGAGAATAAAGGAGCGGAGTTGCATAAAAGGGGCGGAGCTTACCTCAGAATGAGGACGTCTTCGCAGTGCGTGATGATGATGCCGTTGATGACGTTGATGAATAGATGGAGGTCGGCGAACATAAATGCGTTCTCCATCCGCTCGAACATGTCCGACATCAACTGCGAATTATTTATTATTTTTATATTTTCGAAAGTAAAATATGTTTCGCATTCTGTTAATAATTCAATCGAACTGGGTTATTTGATTCTCTTCGCTCATTGCATCTAAAATAATCATATACCAATGATGCAATAAGCACAAATAAATCTCACCCTGGCCCACACGTATTTGTGCATGGAATCCATCGCCTTGAGCTGCTCGCCCATTTCGCCGTTGTACATGCCTGAAAATATATTTCATCTCTCCATTTTTCGCTTTCGGAAATAAAGATAAAACGCAAGCTACAAACCGAAGCACGAGTCGATTGCTTTCCTCGGGAATGCCGGCAGATGGGTCAACTCATCGTGCAGGAAAAAGATACGTTGAGCGATCTGAAGCATCATTCTACTCATTTAATTATTTTATACTTATTAATTATTTTATATTTGTTTAATTATTTTATTTTATTTAATTATTTTATACTTACTTTTTAATTATTTCGAAGTTCCTATCTAACTCAATGCTAATAACTTACCACATTCTGCGGAGAGTGCTTGAGGATATTGTATGTGAGCAGCACCTTGCCGACGTCGATGAACTTGTGAACAAAAGCGGCCTAAAATTGATTATAAGATTGTTATTGTTAATTGCTGAGATCTATCGACCACTTAAACTCATAGAAATGAACTTACATCTTTCATCCTCAGCTGAGCAGTATCTACAGACTGCTTGACGAGTGTCAGTTGAGGGTAGAATGAGCGATGGAAGAAGTAGAAGTCGCGCACGTAGGAGGAAGGCGAGTGCACGATGCCTACAATTTATTTGTCGCGATTATGGTTAATAGGGAACACAGAAAATATAATCTTGACATCTCCAGATCGCTCACCAGTCTTAGTGTCTGCTAGAACGTATTCGTAGCCCTCGTCCATTGAATCTTCTGTAAACAGGAACGAGTGATAATTAGTCAGACGAGATCTAAAGAAGATGCCACAGTGTACTCACCGATGCTGAAGTACTCTATTGAATCCGACATCAGTTGCAGGAACTGCGTGTCTTCGTGAACGGGGAATGTGTTGGGCGGGAGGACGATACCTCCTGAAGCCGAGTCGGGACCGTGTACGACTACCTGAAGAAATTGTACATGAAAATGGTGATTGAGAACTCAATCGACTCACTTTCTTCGCGGACGGCACGTTTGCAGTCATCATGAGTGCTTGCTGAAAAAGATTGAGTGTTTGAAAGTCTGTTGAGTTTCACACGCATTTCATAAAGGTAGATTAAACTGGAAATCGATTCTCTTCTCTTGATGTTCTCAACAAATAGAAAAAAATCATACATCGCACTGCTCCTTCTTCAATCCCTGCTTGAGGTCCTTGAAGTACAGTTCGGTGACGTATGGACCCAGAAGAGAAAGCAGGGACAGCGCCATAGACATTGCCTGAAGAGATCAAAGATCAGATAGTAGAGATCAAAGATCAAACCTTCTGACTGCCCTCGCACGAGGCGCGTACGTAGTGCATCACGAAGCCGAACTTGAAAATGGATTAAATAATTTTATTTTTAATTATAATTTTTACCAGATTGTTTAGCAGATGGAACGCTGCATTGGACGGGAATGGATTGAAGTGGAGGATGAGCTTGCGTAGAAGGGACATCAGGTACTCCCACTGAGGCGAAGGACGGAAGTCATTGGCGATCTGAATGTTGAGGTGCTTCCACTTCCAGCGATTTTACAGTCGCCGTGTGGCGATTACGCTAGGCAGGATGTACAGTTACATAAATACACCAATGAATACCCCACCTGATTCTCCCTATTCGTCATCTTCTCTAGGAAATGTCTCAGGAAGTACGTCGGCTCCTCCACGAGGCACTGCCAGACGACCTGAAGGACTTAAGGTAAGAGAGAAAGGGAACTGGGGAGCCTACCTTCTTCGCTACATCTCCCACCGAGACGCCGTTTGCGTCGACCTGTAAGGATAAATGTGATTAGGAGACGATTCTTATCAAAAAATGTCACCAGGTATTCAAGAGCCATGATTTAGGCTGGAAGTTCATTGTTCAGGAAATCAAGAAGAGGTCAGAAAGAAAATCCTCACCTGCGGGTCATCCAGCAGTTCTACAATGGTGGGCGCCAATGACAACAAGGAAGACGGAAGGAATGGCTGAGCAATGGGTACGAGGTGCGCTCGCGTAGGATGAGACTCGCCTTCTGAAATCCATTACCGTAACCCAGAATACTCCTTCGATACCGTACCCTCGATATCATGCGCAGCAGTCGGCGCGCCGAACAGCATGCGGTCGTAGGTGGCACACACGAGCAGAGCCGCTCCACGAAGTTGGTACTGCTGCCTACAGTGGTGGTGTGTGCGATTAGGAAAGGTCGCCCTTTCGAAAAATCGACAGCGGCGGGCAAAGTAGTAATCGTCGTCGTACCTGAGCGTGCGATGCTTCTCCTCGGCAACTTTCACCGCGCGACGAGCCATCTCCTGCTTCTGCTTTCGCCGTGTGCGCGTCATCGTCATGATTGTTTGGGACTGCAAATGATGCCGATTAGGCTCCGCCCACTTTTAAGCCACGCCCCTTTTTAGCTCCGCCCCCTCACCGTTTGCTGCTCCTCCTCGGTGAGACTGAGCTGCTCGACCTTGGTCTTGTGATGCGGAAGCCAAGGCGGATCCACTACTGGGCCCTGATCAGTTTTATTTTGTTATTGCATTTCAAAATATGTTTTACCTGTCCTTCGCCGATTTGCGGAGATGGCGATGTGAAGTCAATGCTGGGAGGCGCGACCTGGAAATGAATTTAGGATCACGAAAATATGTGATAAGGTGTACCTTGAAGATCGTCTGCGCACCGTCCTCCATCTTCAACCAGACGTGATAGCGATTGCGCCAGAGCGCGTGGAATCTGCAACCATTGTTGTTTTTATCCATTACATACTAAGTAGAAGAAATATGTGAAAATGTTGTACCTCTGTATCGCATTACTCCTTTCCGTTGGACTCTTGCTCTCGAGCGCGGCTCGGGCCACGCCTATCGCCTCATCGGCTCTCTTGACGCAGGCGATCGTGAACGTCGAGGCTGCAATTGGCTACTAAGCTCCGCCCCTCTAAACTCCGCTCCATGCTAAGCTCCGCCCACTCACCGGCAGTCACTACCACGTGCGGGTTAGGATCCAGCAGGAGACGCCAGCTCATACGAATGATCCTGTACGAATTTATAACTTTGTGTCAATTAAAAAAACAAGCAAAATCAGATTCCCCAAAGTAAATTTCATTATGTACAATCTATGAAACATACACTACGTTTTCGCTGAATAATAATTTTTAAATGAAACGTCGCCTCTCCCACTGCACTCACTTGGTGTAGTCGTCCGGCTGCAGCAGGATGGCGCCCTTCAGCACGGTCGACAGCGGGGAGTGCACGAGGTCAAGTACCTGAAATAACGGGTTACCAGATCTGCAGATTCCTAAAGCCCGGCTACGGAATCCTCATCAAACATCTTCAAAAGTACCTGGGATCGCATGTATCCGATCATTGCTGGATTCGATTCAGGTTCGGCCACGGACGGATCCTCGTCTTCTTGGATCTCCTCGTTTTCCTTGAATTCCATTTTTGATGATAAATTTTACTTGGAAGACGGGCTCACCACACTCGATTTCTTCGCATTCGGATCCTCCTTATCCCCCTTGCCGGCATCCTTGTCCGCCGCTTTCTCCGCCATCATTTTCTCCATGAGCAGTGCCTAATAAATCGTTGCTAACCGCAGTAAGTCTTTGGCCGTAAACACGTAAACAGTGGAACGGAAAATACCTTAATCGCCATGGACGAGGGCTCTCGATGGCCACCACCGATGAAGGCCGACTCGCGGCGAGGAACAACTGCGGATTGACGGGAATGGAGGGACTGAAATGAGCGATCTCATTGACTGAAAAATAATCCAGCGAGCAAGATGACGTTGTCATTCAATGCTTGTTGTTGCTGTATCGTCGCGGGGGTTGGCGATTCAAGGATTTTAGAGTAATCCTCGAATCTCCAACTCCCATCATCACTACATCATGAATTGTGTGAAAAGAGGAATTGGGAAGAAGTGAGAAGAGAGAAAGATGTTTGAGAAAGGCGGGATAGTCAAGAACGACTAGTCACGGCTACACGAACATCCAGAGAGTGCGTTATGAAATAGTAGAAGAAGTGTAGGGCTTTTTTGCCCCGATGAGTTCAAAACTCGAGCAAGAATCATCGTTCAGTTACAGTCATTTCGCTACACACGATAGTGTTATGATGGATAGCACACGCAAATGTTCGAGAAATGACTATACTTTTGAGGGACGTTGCGTGGTAGATGAAGTCTGGAACTTTTCTCATTATCTATCTACGATTATTGATCGTTGATCTTTGATCTTTGATCCTCACCCTCCGCAGGGCCTGCTGCTCGCTGTTATACTTATCCAGCAGCAGCTTGCGCTTGTCCACACGTCGGTTCTCTCTGAAGTGAATGGTGTGGCGTTAGGAAAGGTCGCTTGTAGAAATTTCGACATAAATCTCGATTTGTAAACGTCGCCCTCACTTCCTGTTGTGGTACACGGTGTCCAGGGCGGAGATGAGCCGCTTGCACTGTCGCTGCACGCGAGCGAAGCAATTTGAAGAACAACGACCTGAAAATTGTAAGTCCATCATAAAATCAATAATTTTAGCATACCTTCATGACTGCACGTGGTGTCGAAGGAGTTCGTCATACGAATGAGCACCTGTAAGATCAATTTGATTCATAAAAAGTGGGCGGAGTCTCACCTTGATCCACGGCATATTGTTCACCATGTACTCCTCCTCGTCATCATGCCCGGTGCTAGCGGGTGCTGGGGCAGCAGGTTTCGACGATGCGGAGCCATGGGCTACTGAATAGAAAAGGAGGTGTATCCACGACAAGCGATTTTAAAGTTATAAGACAACGCTAGGTGAGACCCACTGGTATGGCCAGCTGTAAATGGGATATTTTTTATTCGTAAAAGTGTGTCAAGGCCGTCGTTTGATTTGCATGATTGGGTGCATGATCATGGAAACATATGTTGATCTAGGAAATCACCATACCCGAACTACTTGCGGTGCCTGCTGCTCCTGCACTATGGGATGCCGGCTCAGATCCGACAGTCGCAGAGGTTGGACGAGGCGCGACAACCTGAATGGTAGTTTCGATTTTGTAAATGTCCGGTATATGGATTGTGTTTCACCACTTATACAAACCATTTGAGCCGTATAGAGACATGATGTAGATATTGAACGTATAAAAAATAACAAATTTCTTATAAATAGCTCACATCGTGGTCTCGCGGTATCGGAGGCACTGTTGTTGCGGGCATCACTGAAATTAATAATTTCATTCAATATATTAAGTCTTCTGCCAGAATGAAGAACGATGTCGTCATTGATTGAAGCGAGAGGTTGAATTTCGTTCTTCATTCCGACAGTTCTACGTGGAACTGAGGCATTCGGTGCGCCACACTGTTAGATGTGAGCTACCGAATTAACATGGGTGAATTCTACTGAAATCGTTCGTGCTCGGAGAAAAGAAAGGTGGTATTCGACCCCAAAAGAGAGTTAAAGCAGCGAAGAAAAAACGGCATGCAAGGCTACCACCACCGGACAAATCAACGACACGACTACACACGCTGGACGACTGCAACACAAACTCGGGGGCCGCTACACACTCGACGGGACTGCTAGACAGCGAGCTCGCCTTCGTGGATAAGATCCGCGGCTGTTGCTTGGATGGCAGCCTTCCACGATGACGTCTTCCTTCTGATGGAGGTCGCACGACGTTGTAGGAGTGGTGCAGCCGACTCGGCTGCAGCTGCGAGCGCCGAAGGGTCTGCGGAAACAACCCCATATCCGAAAACCAGACCTCTTTTGATCGTGCAAAAATAGCCATTTGTAATGCGGAAAGCGAGCGATAATTGTCACCCTCACGATACTCCACGGTACGGGAATGCAAGAGATCAAAGATCAAAGATGCGCTCAAAGATTGAAAAGAGAAGTAAAAGTCAACCACGACAGTGTACCGAGTCAAAACCGAGCGAGAGAAGAGTATAGATAAGAAGTGGAGAGAAGTGAACAGTTTTTGATAATTGTTTTGCAAAAATACCTTCCGACTCCGGATCATCGTGTATCGCTGGTTGCTTAGACTGCTTTCTAAGCCTGTAATTTCGAAAATATTTTTAGCTTGATTTCAAATTATTCCGGCCCTTACTTGAAGCTTGCGTGCTTCCTTCTGTTGCTGCTCTCCAGGGATGGCTGCTGGCCGAGTGGCGAGCCGCGTTTAAGCAGTCGTTGCCGGCCCTGTGCCAGCCGTCGACCCGAGCCTAAACGACGGCCCTCGGTTTCACGGCTCTCACTCAATCACGCCTACTCACACGCTAGACTTTAGCTGCCCTATCGAGCTCACACGGCTAATTTCGATTCGGAATTGATGGAGTAGATTTGAAATCGGCTAGTGAGAGGGGGGTGCATAGCATTCACTCATAGGAGGATAAGCCAAGCAGGGATACTGTTCACACATCTTTGGGGTGCTATCAAGCGGGGGGGGGGGGATCGTCAGGCGTGCGGGTGTGGCAATCTCAGATTACGGTAGGGGAAGAATCTCATGGTACAGTATGCTACACGCCATTCCACTCCGGCAGCACTATACGGTATCTAGCCACTCTGGAGCTTGAAATGCTGAGCATTGCCTCTTCCTTTCACGCAAATGTGTAGAAGAAAGAGGCAATGATCCGCAATTCCAGCTCCAAGCAACTCTGGATTCTCCCATCCCCTATAAATCCATTACCTCATCCACTGGTTTGGATGCACCCTATCCAGTGGATGAGGTAATGGTTTTCCAGTGGATGGGAGAAACCAGAGTACTCGTGTCCCGCTCTCACTCTTATATGGAGGTGAGGCATCCTCAAAACGAACGATGGGCGCCGGACTGGCGCGGGCGTCTAGAAAGTGCTCTCCTCATTTCACATGCTCTAATTGGTTTACGACCTGTTATTTCAGTCTCCTATGTTGCATTTTTCAGCCGCGTTACTCACTCAGCCAGCCTATGAATGGAATTACAACTCAAACGTTCAAAGCGTCGTTAGTAGAAGGGAAAGATTGAACTGAGAACTGGTAGCAACGGGGGTTAGAGGCGCACATTTCAGAATATAAAAGGAAAAGAATAAAAAGCGTTCGCATGCCTCCTCCTCCGCCTCCTCCTGCTTCCGATGGTGGCACGAATGTGATGCTCCGTGACGATCCTCCCGATTCGTATCCAGGCGAGGCGCCGCTGGCACGCGCACTCAGCGGCGTATGGTACGCGGCGGGCGCCGCGCCACTCGCGGACGACGCGCCCGCCTCGTGCGCGCTCGTCGAGGCGCGCGCCAGCAACCGAATCGACAGCGAAGGCGCGCGAGAGGTGAACGAGCGCCGATTGAGTGTCGGCCGCGCCGCTAGCGCACCCACTGAAATGGAGAAGCGCACACGACAATGAGCACTCGAAGCGAGAAGTTCGTTGGCGCACTTGCGGTGTGTGTCTGTCAGGAAAGGGGCTTTTATGTGGTCAGTGCGAGAGGCATGCTGGGGTAATAGCGGTGGTGTTGTGCGTGGTTGTGGTGTGTGCATAGACGGCAAGCCAAATCTGAGGCCGACAGTGGAAAAGTAGGAAGATATAGACAGGAAAGATTGGCGGACCTTCACTCGAGCCTGCCTTCTTATCAGGATCTATGGGATCCCTTGATCCTCGGGGTGAATCCTCCTCAGCTGTGGACAAGGAGATCCTTCGCGTTTGGTCAGTTACTGAAAGGAGGTTAGTAAGGTGCTTGATTCAAGAATGGGAAGAGCTTACGATGTAGGGACGAAGGGTTAATGTCGGACACTGAGTTGATCGATCCGGTCTGATGCGGATTGAATGTATTGGAGAGGATCGACCAACGCCGATGCGAAAGCAGCTTATCCCAACCAGATGGAGGCGCTTGCTGCAATTTTTTAAATTTTATCTATTTCGTTCTTTGATTTGTATTTTTCCGATAATTTCTCTGTTGACAACTGCACCTCTACGGCCAATAACATCATTAGGCTACGAATATTGAGAGAATCCACTAGAGGACTCTCCAATTGAATTAAAGATTTTGTTGTTTTCTGGATTAGGAACTTCGTTACTTACACATAGAGTGATTCATTATATCACCACCAACCTTTCCATTAGCCATCCGTGATCGTGGAATCGTTCGGAACGTCTCCCTTAGGAAGGCCGTGACTTCGAGAAGGAGTTGGGCAGCGACCAACTGAAGGGCCAGAGGGCAGCGAGCGCCCGTGTCGTTTACCATGCCTGTAGATTGTAGTTTGTAGTTTGTAGTTTGTATCATCTAAGCATTTCCACATTCTCAACACTTTGAAAGTAGGCTCACCCTCATCCATGAAATCCTCCAGGACATCAGCCATTCTGCTTTCTGGTTCTTCCGTCGACTTATCAGCCATGTCCAACATCTTCGTGAGTTGTTCGCCGATCTGAGATAGCAATAGGTCATCAAACTAAATCAATTTGTTGTGTTCTCTACAACCCCATCATACACTATAGATAATGATGAAAATGATTCTCATTACGCTGATGAAGCATATTTCAGTGAAATTTTTTTGAACAATTATGCCTGGCAAGTTTCCATCCTGCAGACCCATTGCCTAGATTTCAGGATAAATCTGTACTATTATATCTGTACTGTACTGTACTGTACTGTACTAGCTGTACTATACCTGTAGTGCCCAGTGGTAGAAGTGCCTGCCAGCAGCCCTCTGCAGTGAGTGCATCCTTCTGGTGGCAGAAGGAGTTCCACGATTGGCCAGGGCTCCGGCGCCTAGGAAGAATTGGAATATGTTTCAATGATGGTATATGTAAGCAAATTATTTTTAAATGCAATTGTTTCTTAGTGTGGTTTTGAATAGACAAATTCTCACCAGCCAGACTGAGTGTTCGCGAGTGCGTGCAACGAATCCACTCGGGCCAGTCTCCTCTGTTACATCGAGAGACGAAGTGAGCACACTCCATGAGAAGAGCGGCACGCGCGAGCACTGGCGATTTCTGAATATATTATTTAAATTATTCAAATAATTATTTTACATTTCCCATGAATTAATCGCATCACCCTTCTCTAGCCTTCCCACGTTCCATATTGGAAGTTGAGGAAAACAATTCAGCGAAATTATAATTAGCGTCAATACGTAAAAATGGCTGATGTGAGACAATTTAATTTTGATCAGAAATTTCTCGGAATAGCTCAATGTGTGTAGTGCGGTTTTCATTAGATTATTGCACCAATATAGGTACACTTCCGTATATTGTTTGCTCATCTGAGGCATGAAGCGAGATTGTCAGAATTGGGAAAGCCCCTCGTCTCAGCACGTCGATGAATCATTCAGATAACAAGGATTCATTTGCCATTCCGCCAACCCTTTCTATTCTCGAGACACTGAAACATACCAGATGAAGGAGGGCCGCAACTAGAGGAGCATCGGGAAAACTGCCCGGACGAGCGGTCTCCAGGAGAAAGGCGAATCTGGAAAAATATTGCTTTCAATGTGCTTGAAGATTACTAAGATGCGTTCGGCATATATTTTACCTCCTCGTTCCCTCAAAGATTCCTCCTGGAGTGAGCAGCTTTGCCGGAGGCACGAGCATACCCCATAGCGTGACGCAACCACGATCTGAATTGTGCTCGTTATGGTCATGGATAGTCCCTGATTTGCGATGCATAACAACTTTGGCACATAAATATTTTCTAGCATGTACAGTTCGATCAGATGGAAAGCACTGAATAATTCAATTTTACTACAGCTCCCTCCGGGAACACGCTCCACTAGAGATCGTCGACCAGAAAGCTAAGATTATTCCCCTTGAATCTCAAGCACTCACTATCGAAGCTTCTCTTCTTGTTGAACGCATTCTGAATTGAATCCTTCGGATCGGTGTAGGAAGTCGAGTCCTAAAAAGACGATGATTGTTTGTCAAATCGCCATCCTTCAATTTTGCATCCACTATTTCTATCTTCGATGGTTAGTTCTGTTTCGAAATAAACTATACTAACATTATCATCGACAGTCTCAGCATCAGAAGGTTCGTCCTCATTATCCGAATCGTGATCCGACTTCACTTTCAGCAAGTTGAAAGCTGTAATTTGATCATTTTGCAGATGTTTTGAACAAGTTGTAGACTGTTTTCCACTAGACATTTTCAATCAAATATGCGCAAAATTTAATAGAACGATCTTGTTTTCGCACACATGTCGTATTTTATTTATCTATTTTTCTTTACGATTGTTCTCGTCTTCCTTCCTCTTCTTCAGTTACCCTTAATCACCTCGAGGGAATGGCTGAACTGTTGGCTAAAAACAACAGCAGACCGTACACGTCTCAAGGGGACGGCTTAGCTTCTAATTACGGTCCCCTTTCTCAACAAGGACGCACGTTCTCACATCCTCTCTCGAGTACTCGAATTAGTCTGTTATTTCAGTCTGACGAGATATCGTAAAGAAAGACTACACATAATTTCGTCCAAGAACATCTCACGATTAGGAATCGCATTTCTCATATGACGCAAATGAATAAGACGTCTGCTGTGTTATGATTCCACCAGTCGACCAGATATCGGGCGAAATAGAGAGGCTTCCTTTCCTAATATCTCTCGTGATTGCAGGGACAGCCAATCTAGGCTGCTTGTGCGAGGGAGAATCCCGTGATATTAGGAAAATTTGTAGTGGCGAGACTTACACTTGACTTGTTAGGCGAGACTTGTTAGCTGAGTGAGAGACTGGAAAAGAATCCTTGAGGACTCCATTTTGCCGAGCGCATTCATTATTTTGAATGGCGGAAAGATGAGCGCAATTTCCTTCTATTAGCCATTTCCTCATAGATTTTGAGCACCTGCTGTTTACAGTAATCTATACTACTCATTGTAGCCGATCTCCCACTTGATCAAAGTCTGGACATTTTTCCGCAAAGTCAGCTGAAAATATTCCCACAATACAGCGCCCCCGTGATCGAGAAGTGATCACAATCTCTAAACTCGCATTTTTTTTCTGGTGATAAAGAGCACTAGGAAAGGGGAGAGTTAGCGTATCACATCCCGTGATTCGATGTTTGCGAGTCCCACGGATGACAAAGCGGGAGAAAACCGTGCACGCGGGAACAACTTGTGCGCCAAAAAAAGTCCCGTAAAAGGAAATCTGATTTTGTCTCCTGAGAACACCAGCCGAAATTCGTAAATCGAATTTACATGCCATTGAGAACCACAATAGGCTTTGGTCTTTGGGTGTCTGCCTGAACGATCTCTACAAGGGCAGGGCTTATCTCGTAGTGAAATAATGATCAGACCATCTCAAAAAATTCCTGTGGTTCAAATTGCCGTTTTTAATTTTTTCCATTTTTTTCGAAGTTTAGTATGACAAGCGTCGAGAGGTCGCCGAAGACTCATCGAATTCGGCTAATAGCAATTCTGCCAACCGGAAAATTAGCCACTTGGCGCTTGTCACGGACAATTGCTCATCCCCTCTCCACTCCCACGTCAGTTCGACAGTCAGAAGTTCAGATGCCCATTTCCTAAGCTCCGCCCACTTCTTCCCCCCAGAAGCCCCGCCCCTTTCTTGCCTCACTTGTGGTTGTGTCCCTACTCCCGACTCGAAAGCGACCGATGAAACTTCTCGTGCTCATACTGGCGCTAGTTGCTGCTGTGCTCAGGTATTATACTACTTTGATACAAGTTATTTTTCCGTTTCTGTTTTTTCACAAGACAGGGGACTTTGCATTCCTTCTGAGTATGATCCTAATTAGTAGAAGCGAGCAAGCCTAATGGATTCTCCTAGGCACCTAATGCATTCTTTTGGATTCTCGGCTAGAAGCTTCTTCTTTGGGAATATGCATCTTGCTTTACTTTTGTTTTGTATTTCATGAAAAGGCATCAAGAAAAGAACAAGCAGCAAAACTTCTGCAAATAAAAGCTATACGGTGAAACCGACTCGTACCGTGCTTGCTAACTTCTCATGTATTCTATTTCCAGCTTTCCCACCTCCGCCAATACCTGGCGGTTCCAAGAGGCACTCAATGGCGAAATTCTAGGAGGCGGTGCGCCCAATCAGGTCAGTTGAAACCCCAGAACTAAAGATCAAAGAACAAACTGCAGGAACCCGAATTCGTTCCCAGAGGAGTGAGGAGGTCGGACCCCTTCAATATCGAGGACTTCCGTTGGCGTGTGCGCACCATGGGCTAGGCTGCGGATGCAGATCAAAGATCAAAGATCAGATTTAACCCAAGGAAATGCTCGCTTTTATTGCTCCACCTGTACACACCCTAGCCTCGTTTGAATAAAATTGGTTACTTTACTCTTTTGCTGAATTTTCTAATGATGCACTCCAATTCTTAGTATGCGTTCTATTGTGTTCGGCTGCTGAGAACTTCTGAATTGAAAGAACAACGTGTTTTGTTTTCGCCGTCAATTCGGTTTCTGATTTCTGACGTTCGGTTGCGTGCATTTCCACACTGAATGATTGAGTCTACGAATGATAGTTTCTCCATTTCCCACAGTCTCTAGCTCGTATGAGTAAGGAAGATAAGAACACGCGGAGTGAGGAGTGCGTGCGGCTCATTATCCAGTCTGGGAAAAGACAATGGCGTTCTGGAAACAAAGGGCCTTTTGACTGTGAGTGAACACAGGTGACTGGCGCCGTTTTCTTCTCCATAACAGCTTATGTCCGTGAGGGTGAAGATTTGCGGAAAATACAATAGATTCCTGTTATTCCCGGGAAGTCTTCAGAATAGTTACTGGGGTGAAACGAATAAATAAATAAAAGTATTTTTCCTTTCACTTCCTCGCTTCTCTGACTGGCTATGGATAATATGAAAAGAAGAGACGAAAACAAATCCGGGAATGTCATTTAGTTGTCAAAAAAATTCTAGCGTCCTTCCACGAGATCTTCGTACTAGTCTTGTCCATTTTTTGTGTTTCACTAGATCTCAGGAAGCCTCTTTAAATTGCAGCCTTGCTGCCTCACGTGAAATTGAAATCCCTTCTCCGGAAAGGCCAATTGGAAGCGAAACTACACGATATTCCAACGCCATTTCCTTTGCGAATTAGAGTGATGGAAATAAAAGAATGGTGGCTGCAAGCGTGAAACGTATCGTACACCGAGTCCATTCTCCACGATGATGGTCCATCATTGTCCATGATGGACCATCATTGTCCATCATTTTCCCATCATTTTTCCATCATTGAAGTTCTTTGCTTAAAATGCGATAATCAGGGCTCATTTTGTGCATGTTGCACTCTTTTTGGGTCCCTTTTCACATTTGAGTGAAAAAATAAAATAAAAATACTCATTTTCATTGTGAAATTCACATTCCATTCGATTCCATCAAAATTCCATCTTTGCGAATCACAAACTGACGGGAAGGTCGGTGGGTAGCTGGTGCCGGGAAACTACGGTACCCTAAACGACGGACACTTTTGATTTTTGAATCTTTGGACCTTCGTTTTTTAAAAATTCTTTTTCTTATTTAATTAACGCGAATTTTATTATGTTTGTATTGTTAAAACGTTCGTATGACAGAGGGCATCCTGTCCCTATAGTCTGATTGATGTTTTCTTTGGCGGAATGACTTGATTTCACGCGTTTCCCCCTTTGACTGCTCCTTTCCTTTGTTCAAAAACGAAGCTATTCTTGTTACAGCTTGGAAAACCCGTCCATGTTAAAGACGTCGACCAGGATGAGGCCGTCGCGCGCTTCCTCAAGCAGACCGGAATGGTTCGTTTCACATTTTTCATTCAATATTGATTTTATTGAAGTTATTATCGAATTTTGCTTCCAAATTGAAATAATGATTCAAATATTCGCTTCATGGCTAATAGTCAATATCTAGGGATGTATTATTTTTAGTGTTGCTTTTCAGGTAAAGGTCCCCGAGTGGTCCGACCTCATCAAGCTCGACGTCACCAAGGACACCACCCCCGTCAACCCGGATTGGCACTACATCCGCGCCGCTTCTCTGGCCAGCCGCCTGTACATCCGCTCTCCCGTTGGTTAGTGTTGTTTTTAAATATGCTTATTTTCTAAAAAAAAACAATTGAAATCACGAATAAGAATTTAACTTTCGCCAACACGGTATCATTCATCATTTCCCTTTTCCTTGCCTGTTCTTCCCTTGTGAATATTCATTATATTCAGAGTGCGATGAAGGAGACTCCTCCTGCAGTTCGTCAACGTCGTGCTGCATCGAATGCCCTCCACTGTTCTTCCCCGTCTGATTCCATGCTCTCACCTTGCACCAGCAAGCTATTCGGAGAGAAGAGCAAGGTATGATGATGACGAACCTGGTTAACGTTCCTTTTATTTTTCATTCTTTCTGATGGTGTGGAATGATTGTATCTAATTTGTAGTAAGTATAATGATACTGATGTTATTCTATTCAGATCTCGTCAGCTTCAGCGATCCTCCGATCGAAGCAGCAAGCTGCGATTCCTCTCAATCTGAGTCTATCGGATGAAGATGATAAGACGGAGAATGATAAGTGAAGAATGAGGAGATTCGTTCCATCCCTTGTATCATTCTGTAACTCACCGATAAAATATTCTTATCAATATATCGAGCAGATCCCAAACACTAAACATCACATGCAAATGCAAATAAGTCGGTACTTACCTGTTTATGGCCTAACTTTTAATCGCAGAGTATTCCTCCCTAAAAGTTGCATGCCATATTGCAACGTTTCTCAAGAGACTGTAGGGGCAACAAAGATTCCCAAGATGAGATGGGCAAGTGGACACGAGAAAAAAAGATCCATCCCTTCCTCTCTCCTCTTCGTTGTAGCCATTGGAGGTTCGGCACTAATACAGTTTCAAAAATACTATTCTGCTTTGTCTACTGCCAAAGTTGCAGTAACAATAAGGCCATCGAGTGGAATAATACAATATTACGTCTCTACTCCTCTATTTCGCTAAGAATGGTATATTTAAATAATATTTATCAACAACAAATCAATGTGAACAGCAACAGACAAGCTGCTAATAACGATTACACCAAAAATAACGAATGGTGGATAACTGTGAGTTGAACGAGTTAAGTACTAGAATAGAAATACACCTAGAGACAGAATCCCGTAGGGAAAAGCAATTAAGGTGATAACCTAACTTGAGGGCCTTTTAACTCCATCCGATTGACTCAGATTGAGAGGAATCGCAGCTTG
>LS487999.1:137696-175601 GCA_900490705.1 Pristionchus arcanus
TATTTTTATTTTATTTTTTCACTCAAAAGTGAAAAGGGACCCAAAAAGAGTGCAACATGCACAAAATGAGCCCTGATTATCGCATTTTAAGCAAAGAACTTCAATGATGGAAAAATGATGGAAAAATGATGGACAATGATGGTCCATCATGGACAATGATGGACCATCATCGTGGAGAATGGACTCGGTGTACGATACTTGGCTTACCAAAGTGCAACTTCGGCGTGCTTCGCTTCTTGAATGCACTGGATAGAGTATCGTCCGAGATCGCTTGACGGCTCTGCAAATGAGTAATTTATTGAATTTCATGGTCCTATTTTTTACTTTATTTATATAAACGGAAAAATACAATTCCGGCGGTCTTAGTGAATGTCTGATCTTCATTCCCCGTATATAATTAACCGTATTCATCATAATCACCTCTATTCTCGACTATTTACTGCTCCACACAGTTCTGCGTCTGGTTACACTGTTACGAATGACTATTTCGAAACACTGTTCAAGACAATCGAATATGCTAGTACTGTCTACCCCGCATTCCGTATACATCAGCAGCAGCAATCACCTTTCGGAACAAAAACATGTTTCGTGTTTCAGTGAAGGCTTTGATGTCAGCGCTCGCTGGGAAATGAAACCCCAAATGCGTGAGACCGGCAATATTTATCGTTCCACAGGGAGATGTTTGAAGTTCACGATTCTCCTTCCTCGAATCGTCTTCTTTCCTCAATTTACTGTGCGGGTGCTATCTACCAAGGAAGCCGACAGGAAATTAGCTGAGGCGCCCATATTTTTTCGGTTACCCGGAAACTTCCGCCTAAATTAGAGGAGCAGAAGGAACCACTCAGGCGCATTTCGCACAGTTCCTTACGCCGTTGGGAACGGACCACTCTTCCAATAGCTATTTCGCCCGTCAGAAAAGCAAGAGCGTGAGCTAGTTAGAGAGGTTCTTTTTCCTCGTCTCATGCGAACGAAAATAATGGGAGACTAGGTGACGTTCGGGAGGTATGCCCGAGAGTTGTTCAGCTAAATATAAGCAAGTGACCAAAGAGCTGCCGGTGTTTTGGAAAATATGTTTAGGATAGAGACGGCGAGTATCAAACATAATCAGTTCAACGGAAAAGATAAAGATTCTTTCAAGCTTGATTCGCTACTTCAAGGGTTTCACATTACGAAACATCCCAAACACTTTTTCAATTCAATTTATGTACGGATTCCGATAGCCAAAGATGATTTCATCTCGAACGAATTACTCACCTCTACACTTCTCGGAGTGCTGGGCGAATCAGCATCACTTTCTCCATTCTCGCCCTTTTCCGCGTTCTGGGATGACTGAAAAGATCAAAGATCACCATCTTTCTAGACTTCGAGGAGTGCAAACACGTTCACACCAAGTCAAAAGGGGGAAAAAAGCTCATTTGCGTGGCACAGCGCCGTCGAGTCATTCTGCGCCGCGCGAGAGTGAAAAGCGGTGTGAAATGAGGGTTTTCGCTAGGTTGAGCGCGCGTTTGCGAGTGTTGCTACTGAATGGGATCGAAATTGAACCATCGGCGAACTTGGAGAGGTGCCCAAAGGGTTTTGGAAGCTATCTGCGAAAACGCCATGTCAACAACTTCTCCCTCCGCAGAGGAGTAGGACTTCGCGTGCCCAAATCGACCGTTTTTCTCTGTTTTTACCAGATTGAGCGCGCGTTTGCGAGTGTTGCTACTGAATGGGATCGAAATCGAACCATCGGCAAACTTGGAGAGGTGCCCAAAGAGTTTTGGAAACTTTCTGCACAAAAATCTTTAAAACAAATTTCTTAAATATGCCGAATTCAATTGTGTTTCATTCGGAATTGAAGACAATTCTTGAGCTGCGATATTTCTCAATGAATTCAAATAGTTTTGACAATATGTTTCACCATCCAAATGAATGTTGAATAGAAAAATGATGAAAATTCAAGTCATTTTCCACCAACCGATCTACTATCTCGAAAGTGGCCAAAGTGAAAAGGTGGATTTGAGTCGAAAATGTCCGTGCCACGCAAATGAGCTTTCTTCCCCCTTTTGACTTGGTGTGACGTTGTATTTCATTCCACTCGTATTGTACAGACCTTTGGGAAAATAATGGTTGTCTGTTGTTGTCAATGATGTGATAAAGGAATGAATCGTATTGTGTTTTCCTTCGAACGCCCACTGCTTTTGTGGGAACTACAGGCTGTGGTCAAGAACATCGAAACTATAGTCTAGTCTCGATACGTACCTTCTCGCGCTTCTTGAACAGTCCTCGCCGCAGGCTCGCGTGCTCATTAGCTCGACCACTCAGAGATTGGCCTGAAAAATTAATAATTTAGTCCATTTTGATCTTCGACTGACCATTTTCGCCCCCAGACCGTTCGTGCTTATGAACACGATTTTTCAGCCATGATATAAAATATTTAGTGCGTAACGTGACCATACTAGGCCATGCTCAATCGTCGCATTCATAGAGAACATATCTTGAAGATTCGGTTGTTTTTTGCTTGGGGGTACCTGAATTCGCAGCCAGCGTCGATCCGGGGGAACTCTTTCCACTGCCGGATGACTCATCCTTTCGTTCATCACTAAATAATTTTTATTCGAAAAATAATATTATTAAAATTATATTGTTGTTATTGGACGAAACGAGCTACGAAGGTAAACGGACGAAACGGCTACTATTAATCATTACTAAAAAAAAAGAAGAAAAAAGTGCTAGAAGTGCGAAGTTGTTAGTCAAAGCGTTATTTGTTAGAATATGAAATAAATGAGTGAGTTACTCGATGCTCTGATGGAAAGCGATGGCCGGAATGGCTACGGATAGACCCGGGAACGACGTTCCATCGACGTCGTTGTTGAAGGATGTCGAGAAGACAGACGACGATTTGGATAGTCGATGACGACTGTAAAAGAGAACCGGCCCGACTAGAGTGCATAGGATGGGACAGAATTGAGAAGAAAAACACCACTTTGCTACAGTGCGAGGACGAGAAAGAGTGGCAGCACGAGTGAAAGATTAAAATCGTTGATTTAGTAGAAGAAGGCAAGAACAAAAGTGGGCGTGCAAAGAGAAAGAAACATGCTGCGATGTTTTTGGGAAACTTACGGGGTCGTGTGCCCATTGTTACTGGATGGTGTGGTCGTAACGCATTTTGCAACCTGGAATTTCAACATATGATGATAGGTAAAGATCAAAGATCATTCTCACCTCCAGCAAAGCCGATAGCGCAACTCTTCTCATGGGATTGCCGTGTTGTTCGGCGATGAATGCGACTAGCACGCGAACGTCTTGGAAGGTCGACTGGAAATACGGTAGTCATCATCATCATCATCATCATCATTTTATCCAGGTCGAATAGAATACTGATTATCTGACTGATTAATAGAATAGGTAGTGATTATCGATTTTTGTTTTAAGAGTAATATAGTTTTAATAGAATGATAATATACCATATTCTCCGGCTGTTGCAGCAGCGCCTCGTTGTTGACGAGCTTCGTTATGAGCGCCTTGAGAACAGCGTCGATTATTCGGCCTGAAACAGAGATCAAAGATCAAAGATCAATCTAGTGAATCAACTCACCCTCGATGCCCTTGTCCTTTTCGTTGAAGGCGTTTCGATAACTCGGTGCCTTGGCCATTTCGGATGGGCGACGACCGGTGTCTAAGAGATCAAAGATTATCGATAGTTTGAAAGTTCAAAGACCAACCTCCGGGGAGCTCCGCTCTACAGAAGGCTGTGATGGCGTGCAGCAGATCGAGTGTGTCCTGAAAATGTTTATATTTTGCATATTTTTGGATACATTTTCTCAGTTCCTTAAAGAACTATCAACAAAAAACACTGTGTGCTTTATGTTCTCCTTTTTCATTACTTGAGGCACAAGAAACGAGGATGATGGATAGCGTTAGACGTTACAATCATCCCAGGCAGCTTTCCAATGTTCGGAATTGCTAAGATAGCCAAGGTTTTTTTTCACCTGCAGTTGTTGCTTCTCCGTCACGTATTCGATTAGAAGAGCACGGAATGCAACCGAGTCGTGACGCTCGAGGGTGGCGAGAAGGTTGCGTGCCTATAATTTGTTTATCTCGATTTTTTCTAACTTATCACAAAAATGGCTCTTGGAATCCGTGTTACGTTACAAAATATCATATAAATCAACGGCTTCGGTGAAGTTTACCTTCGCTCTCAGAAAGTCTCCGTGTGAACTTCTCACTCCGTCATTGCATCCATGTTGGCAACCAAGAGAGACGTAGATTCTGTAATTTCGATAATTTTGATAATTATAATAGTAATAATTTTTCGAAACCATCTCCAATGGAAGAGAAAAAATGCTCACCTGAACACCATATTCGTGAGTTTGGCGAAGAAGTCGGTGCTCTGTCGTGAGGGAGTCCTCAGTAGAATATCGGCGATGTTCAGGGCGATCTCGCAGAGTCGAACCACGGGAGATCGCTCCATGACCTGGAAGGTGGTCTATTTTTTGAGATACTATGACAACGAACCTGATCGATAACTTGCACGATAACAGTGAAGCTGATCTTGCCGTTGCGCTCGATGAAGTTGGAGCAGCCAATCGCCTGCAAAGAAATGTTAGATCCGATAGACAATTCAATGTTTCGTCCAAATGTATGATATTTCAATCGTTATCAGTATATCTGTGAATGTATTCGGAATAGTGAATCTTCAGAATCTTCATGTATGATATTTACTCACTTCAGGGTAGAACTTGTTCGCTGGTTCCTGCCTAGTCAATCCTCCGGGCGAACGTGCGGGAGAGTCCTCGCGCATCGACAGGAGCTCGACCGAGTTGTTGAGAGATGGGTACGAGCTGGAATATAACGATCAATAAATATTTAAATAATTGCTGATTTCGCCGCAGATATTATCTTCAACTCGCCTAACTGCAATTAATCAGCATTCTGAAACTTATTCAATCTAATTGACAAATATTGTCGAATTCTCACCGCTTGTCTTTGAACGCAACATGCAGCTTGCCGGTGTTCCCGGCGCCGATGCTCCGCTTGTCCTCAGTGTCAGAATCTGGAAATGGATTTTCGCGTATGATCAACAGTTTTTAGCTTATTTAGACTAGGATGCCAGAAATCTAGGATGCTAATCTGCAAGAAATTACAGTACTCACCAGCACCGAGTGGTTGAAGATCTGACCACGTGGTGTTGTGCTGGACTCCGAGCATGGATGGATCAGTAGTGTGCTGGAAAAGAAGAAACTTAGGTTTTAACGCTCCAAAAACTAACCTCCTCCCTATTCCTCTTGATCGTCGGCAATGAGTTGCTGCGAGGTCGTCGCTCTGCCTCGGTAAGGAAAGTCTGAAATGCAGTCTCTTACTTCGATTCGAAAATCAACTCTAACATTGAAACAATCGTGGCTATATCCTACCTGCACATCGGATAGTCGATTCTGCAGGAATCGCAGACCCCAATGTACTCCTTCTTCACTCCACTGTCGAATGAGCAGAGCACGAAGCACTGCGACGTCGAGGTACGTGGCGACCTAGAATTACTCCATTCCCTACTTTCCCTTTTACCAGATGTATCTCACCGTAGGATCCACTGGGTACTCTTCCACTTCCTCAAGCAGCTCCTCTGAGGTTTCATCGTCTTTCCTAGAAAGGTTTTATTTTCGACAATGTTGCAGTGGCTAGAATGGTCTACCTTCGTGTGGACGTGGTCAGGTCGCTTCTCAGTCTCGTCGACAACGTTGGTTGTGGCACGACAGTCTGGGCGGAAGATGACGATTGAGTTTCGTCCCCGGATGCTATAATAACTTTTGAGCTTCAAGTGCCGATAAATAATCATTTTTTAAGGAAACACAAAAAATGGAACGATCGAAGTGCATCATACCTCGCTGAGCTATCACCAGTGGCGGAATGACGGTGGGCGGAGGCTGAGGGCCATCCTGTGAGGTCTTCTTCTCTTTGCAAGTACAAGTACCCGTTGTCTCGCCGTCCTTTTGCAGCACTTGGTTGCATCCCTCGCAGACAATCTGAAATTGAGTTGTTTTTCAATTGTACAATACGTCGAGAACACTACGTTGATAACTTCTCAGATGGAGAGATCACATTTGCATAAGCACAAACCTCTCCTTTATTCGAGTACTCTCCATTCCTACTATCGGATGCTTCCATCGAGGCCATCGAGCAAATGTCGTGCAACTGCACCAACGGGGCGTCGTCCGAAGCAGCGAAGAGTCTGGAAATGTTCATATTGACGTCGACCTTCTTGCCCTAGACGCGCTTGTTTAGATGTAGACAGATAGTACCTCGACAGACTCTGCTGCTCATCGATAATCGTCGTCAGACCACAGTCCATCTCATTGGGCTGCGTTGAGGAAGTGGAGGAGGCTGAAATCAATTCTTGAGTTCGGAAAAAAAGGATAAAATCTCACTGGGCGAAGAGTCAAAAGCGGTAGTCTTGCTCTTGTGCATTTTGTTGCGAATGTTGCCAGCCAGTTCACTCGTTCGATATTCGGAAACACTGCGGACGATCGGTTTGGAGGTGGCTGTAAGCATGATAACTAGTAATGTGCATTATCGAATTTCAGTATTTTAAGAAATCTTTTAAAGCGAAAAAAAATCTTTTACAATCGTACGATCATTAAATATAATTCTACCTGCTGGAACCAATACAGGAGGCGCGATAGTGGGCACTGGTGGTGGCGGGCCCGGGGGTGGTCTGAAATTGTTGGTGCTTTTTTTTGGAAAATTATTAATCAATGATGATAAAAAAATCCAATAAGTTATACTGAAAAGTAAAATGAGCATGTGCATTTGTTTGTTACACTTCGAGGAATAAAAAGGGAAACTTACAAATTCTCCTCCTTAGCGCGCTCTTCCTCCTCTATCCGTCGGCGTTCCTGAAAGCAAGATGTTGAAAACTAATTTTGTTGCTGGAATATGTTTCACAACTATTTGAAAGGAACAATCCGCTAGTGAATTTGCTGTTGTTCACAACGTTAGTTTTAAACAAAATTGTTCTCTGTCCAAAAACCAGAATGTAACAATAACTGGGAAGAGCACGATTCTCGTCTACTAACCTCTTCCTTTCTCCTCATTTCCTCTTGCACTGCAGGATTGCTCCGGGGAGGTTTGGGTGGAGGAATCACAGAGGATCGACGCGGCTTCGGGGGCTCGTCCTCTCCTGCAATATATCTCTCTTTTTTTCAATTTTTGATCTACCGCTTGAATTACCTAGATATTGCATTATTTTCGGCAAGCAATATAACAGATGTCTATGAAACTCACCCAGATAGATGCCAGTTGACTGTTGAAGATGCACTGTTGGGGGACTGCCCGCTACGTTCTTGAGGTTCTGCAATAATGAATTTGGTTTCAATCAATAATTAAGGAAGCTTGGGTATTTTTGGGTTAAAATGCACTCTGATCTGATCTTGATTGTTTGATAACACTTGGTATCTTAGATTTTATGGAGGGCTTGTTGAGAAACTAAGTCTTTGCAACGCGAACCTTGAGTGCTCCATTCGATCTCTCCACACTCGGTGAGCCTGACGTCTGGAAGAGGTTGGCGGTAGGCACGCGGAACGGAGGAGCGTCCCTGGGATATTTTTTAGTTCTCATTGTAAAAGTTGCCGAGCATATCTAAAATTGTCTTGAAAAACAATGAGTATTTTTAATGGAGATAGTTCACCTTCGCTGTTTCACAGGGGCGCAGAAGCAGAGCACGTCGGGTGTTCGGTACTGAAATGATGGATAATTTGCTTTTAAAATAGAAATAGCGAGACGAAATCGGTTATCTAAAACGAGAATTTTTATATGCGATTTCTGAAACATACCAAAATGGTGCTGGTGCATAGAAAAATACATGTCAAAAAACAAACAAATGATCGGCTGCGTTTGTAACATGGCACCCCAAATCTCACCTGCCAAAGTGCACTCCAGATTCCGATGCCGTTCTCCAGTCGGATATTGTCGATGACGTCCTCCGGCTTGATTACCTGCAAAATGCGAATTTAGTTCCATTTTACTATTTCCGAATGGCGGAGATATGCTTCACAAATGTTTCAGAAGCACAGGTACTCAAATTTATTGATTATTTATTGATTTCTTCGGTAAAAATAGAAATACTCACATCAATCAGAGGTGTGATCAGATAGACGAAAAGTTGCATGGACGAAACGGAGAAAACGGACGTCAACCGATTCTCATCCTTCTTTTCCTCCACCGATTGCTGAGAGACGAGTTTCTTGAAAAGAAAAGGATAATTAGACACTGATGAAGACTTGATCTTTACTACCACATAACGGATACATTCTAAGTGAGTCGCACAAATAAGGGTCATACCTTTTCTGCTTCGCTCTCTAGACACTCTGCAGCGGAATCGAGGATCATCCAGTGTAGGATGTACAGGATTTTCTGAAAGAATTAAGATTGTTAAGGTGGCATGAAAGTGTGGATGGTTTACCTGAATAGAATTGGACAGCGGCCGCTGTCCTCCGCTCGCTTCTAAGAGAGCTCCGCAACACTGAATTCGAATGGGTTACTCTTTCTTCATTGATTGGATTTAATAAACGTCTATTTGCCTGAACACTTCAACAGTTTGTTTCATTCCAGAATCAAAAGAACTATAAACAGTCACATCGCGATTTCTCAAAACAGTACTATGCAAAAAAAACATACCTGTATTAAATGCGGGAAACTGGCTCGAACCAACTTCCATCGGGTCACTGAGGATATGGCATCGGACAGTGAGGGTGATAGACCGTGCAAGATGTTCTGTACGACAACTCGCTCGAATGTCTGAAAATCAGTGATTTGGCAATTTTGATGTTGTGAACTCTAGAATTCAATTGTGTTGTAGTAGAGTAGCTATTGAGCTCAAATCTCCGTCAACTGTTCCAAATTGTCTATATCTTTCACGCCAAAAATATTTCCAACTTCCGGTGTCTGATCGAATAAGAAAGGACCCCTGGTGCCCTCTTTCATTCCTCCCAGAGATTCCCTCCCCGCTCGGCACAATGACAAACTTGGCGTATTTCAATAGAGAGCCCTCGCTTCCCACTTTGGCCCTATAGCCCCCATACACCCTCTCTTCTTCTTCTTCTTCTCCTTTTCAAAAAGGCGTCCGAAATATATGAGCTTGAGCCAGAGCAGCAGCATACTTTTCAGCTATTCTCTCTCCCTCTCTTCCTCCCTCTCTTCATTTAGAGTAGACACCCGAATGTTCCCGGTCTCTCCATTTCGCGTGCTCTCTCGCCAGGCAGACGGCAGCGAAAAAGTGTATGAAATGAAGAGTGAGTCGGCAGCCAAAAGAGCAGTGCCGCCGAATTCTTTGCCCGAAATTAGCCCGCTCTTCCACTCGCTCTCTCTCTCTATACACACACTGCTCACTCAAAGACAGTTGACGATTCCCCCGAGATGCTCACTCACTCACTTGAGCGGGTTTAGCACCACACAAAATGCACCCCCCCCCCAACACATTTACGGGAAATACAGAAAACCCCCTACATAACTCCATATTCCTAGCTCCAACAACAATTGGTTATATTTCCTGAACCTATCTTGAAAAAGTGCATCCAAATGTCTAAAAACGTTTTCGAGCTTAGAATTCGGCCGATTTTCCGGTCAGCTTTTCGTTTTTCTCTTTAGTGTTTTCCTCCCGCTCGCTCTAGTTGAGCCAATAAAATTCAAGAGAGCGCCGCATAATTTATCGCTATAGTCTTCGCTTTAGAGCAGCGAGCGACTAAAAGACTTCTTGACGCCCAACGTCTTTTTGCTCACTAAACCATCCACAGAGACCATGAAGACTCCAGATTGCCCAAAAAATTCTGATAACTTACCACACATGATGCCTCGTGGAGTTTGCCGATTTTCGCGCCGAGAAACGGGCTGAAATGGAATATTTAGAGCCCAATTTAGTTGTGTTTAATTAGCTCAGCTCCTTGAGTCACGTGTCACTCTCAGACAACGACAGCTCAGTGAGGAGTTGCACTTGAGCAGCCAATTTCCCTTCCTTCTTCCCTTTTCTCATTCCGCAAGCCCTCCTCATTCTGCCTATTCTCTCATCTCCCCGACCCGTTAGAGCATTCAATATGGAGAGAGTCTCTGTTTCGGGAAGCTCTGCTGAATACCAGGAGAAAACAGTCATTCCAGATCCAATTGCGAGATTGGTCTTGACATTGGGAGAAACAAAAACAACAACAACATCAGGATAGACGAGTTGGGGGCCCATCTTCCTTAGTGGTCCTTTCTCTTTTCTCGTTCCTCCGCCCTGGCCCGTCGTCGAAATGTCATGCAAATTATCATAAGCTTCCGAAGGCGCGCGCGAGTGGCCGAATTTTCTCCCATCTTCCCGTAAGCCCTCGAGTGAAAGGAGCGGCCAAGGAACACGATTGCAATATTATTGAGGTTTTCACACGCTTCAATCGAAAACGCCCGGAACATGAAAATTCCTCGTGGTTGAAAGGCAAACTTTTCTTTCCTTTCTCTTCATCCGACAGCCATAAAAACCGTGGACGAAATCGGGAAATGGGCCGAAATCCGAAAAGAGCCGAGGGAATGAGGACTATGAGGGCAAACAGATACACAAGCAATGATACGAAATGAAAGCCATTTTCGGATACCGTTGGGTGTATTTTAAATTCTAGTGTCACTTCATGCAAGTCCGTTAATTGCACAACGCGAAAGATGATTATTTGAAAGAAAAATGACGAATGAACTCACTTTGTCTGTCTCCATAGGAAAGTTTGAATGGGCAGTGGGACCGATTCGCACTCTTCTCCATCTTCACCGTCCCTGAAGAAAACGGCCCGTTTCTCACGCATTTCATTTCCGCTTTCATTAGATAGATCAAATTACCCTGCCGTTCCCCTTTGTTATTCCTTCACCAAACGCGCGACAAATATCCTGAACGAAAAAAAGAAGTATCGAAAAGCGCTCACAACCCACTAGGGCTCTCGTATCCAATTTCGCCCCGGCCACCTCTCACGTTTGCTATCTCTGTATAATGCATAACTGTGTGAGCCTTAGTGAAGTAGCACAGCGGTTATCCTCTCCCCTATCCCTTGTAGGCTCAAATTACGCCACTTTCTGCTGTTTTTTTCATGCGATGACGAGTATAATGCAGCTAGTGGGGGTCCTATTTTCGCCTTTCGAACGGAAGATCTCTTCCTACGATCATCCGGTCTGAGGAATGGCCAAGAGACATGCACCATTGGCCCGATTCACTGATAGCTCTCTCTACTGTTTTCTCTGGGGAATCTGTCTCACGACGGGGGTCCTTCGGAGTGCGTTGTTTTGATGGGTGGAAGGAGAAGGAAGATTTAGTGAGATCTGTTGCGCGTGGAGAAATTGATGAAGTTGTGGTGGGTTCCGCACCGCTCCTGAGTCAAGCAGCTAAACCCCTTCTCCCTTACTAATGCCTCTATTGCCTAAAACATAAAGTACTAGATGCAGATTCGGGCCGACAGCTCAGTAGTGGTTTTTGGTTGTTCCCTTTAGTCGTCGTTTCCCTCTAACGAACGACGATTGTTAGAAGCGCAACAGATACCCGCACGCCCTAGTGAATTTGACCCCAGAGAAAGGAGTCATTGTGACCTCATTAGTCCAAATAAGTACATTATGTGAACGAATTCCGTTGCACTAAATGTGTGGATGGAATGGATAATTCGAAATATCAAATACGCTCAAAGCTTGAACTGAAATAGACAAGTTCCCATGAGATACTTTGCAGGAATAAATAATAATGATGATATCACTGAACTCGATATATAACGCCACCTAAAATAACTTGCGTGAGCATCATCCCTCGTCAGTAAATCAACCTATGTGCTTGGTCGCATGGTCATTTTTCATACCCCCAAACTCTTGTTGTTTTCGTTGTCTTCTGATCATTGAAAGCTGGCCAATGTGTTTTTTCACTCATAAAAACATTCATAAAATTGAGGAAAGATCTCACCACTTGTTGCTCTTGACACTCGCAGCCGTGCTGCTCAGCGGCATCAGCAGCAGCTGCACCGTTCCCTGGTGCTGATGCTGCAAGTATCGTACGTGCATATTACTTGGCTGCAGGGGCTGCAGCTGCTGCAGCTGCAGACTAGACCGAAGGGGTCATGAGATGCAGCAGCAACAGGAACTAGTCGACTGGTAGGGACGCAGCAGGGAAGAGCAGTGCGGGCGGTGCGGGGGAATTTCGAGAGGAGGAGGGGGCGGAGCGAGAGGGAGGGAGAATGGGGAGGAGGGAGGAAGAAAAGAGAGAATGCAAAATAGCAGCGAAGAAGAGGGTGAGTGGCACTCTATTAGGAAATGGGTCAAGAAGTAGATTAATATTTGAGGGAAATAATGGTGGTTAGCGATTCTGGTTGTTTTGCGTTCATCCAAAAATATTGTAGGTTGAGGAAAGTCAAATGGTATCGTCCGATCTAAAATTCGAGACTGCGATTTCAGAGAACAGTACTTTCTTCGATGATAAGATTCTCAAAAATAGATGGGCCTTAGAAAGAATAATTGGTTCAGCATACAATTAAAATTTTGAACCGAAAATTCCTTTTTAAAATCTTTTGTTTCGCTCTGATACTATCCGCTCTTCTCAGGAAAAAATGTCTGTAGAGGGGAAATTGATGTCTCGGGAGCACAACCATCGTGATTCGATTGTGGGTGAGGAAACGGGATTGTAGTGGGAGAAGAGTGAAGATGAATTGGATTAGGAAGCAGAACATGTTTCCTCCCCTTCTCAATGGAAGAGAAGATTCTTGCTGTACTTCCTTCAATGTAGAAAAAAAGGGGTGGTTGAGAATATTTTTAATTTTTATTCTCTTACAAAAAATCGCAGTAAGTAAGCAGACTGATAGGCATGTAAAATTAAAAGGTTATCCAAAATATCAAGTGGCGCTTCAATCTTGCAGAAAACCGAACGTAATTTTTAAAAAAAATAGCTACAGAAGTTCCCCAAGCAGGCTTGGACCAAATAACTAAATATTCTAACAAGGGAACCGCAAAAGGCGTCCCCCATGAATCCAAAATTTGCTATCACCAATCGAAAGGTACCCCTCTAGGAAGTCCAAAACAGTTCTAACATTATGTAATAATTGATTCTTAAGAACCGAAAATCGATAATCAATATTTGGGAGAAATTAGTGGAAAAATTGCTCTCTCGTCGCGCGGGCTCATGGTCGACTTGGGTAGAGCTGAGAGAGTGTGTCCTCTGGATCAGCAGGTAAAGCGCTTTCCTTATGAACGCTATGCCGTTGGTTCGAATCCTTTTGCAGCAACTCTTTTGCAACATTTTTTGCACTTTTAAAATGACTTTATTTTTCATCGTAGGCATTCCCAACGTTGCATAATGCATATAGACGCTTTTCACGTATGAAACAGCTTTGTGAACAATGTAGAATCTCATTCTAATAGAAAATTTCCTTCTGAGTACAACTAAGTGGTCATAGTGCAGTATAAATAGCATATGTAAACGGTTTCAGCAATAGGAGTGCCTACGATGAAAAATAAAGTCATTTTAAAAGTGCAAAAAATGTTGCAAAAGAGTTGCTGCAAAAGGATTCGAACCAACGGCATAGCGTTCATAAGGAAAGCGCTTTACCTGCTGATTGTGAGCCAGAGGACACACTCTCTCAGCTCTACCCAAGTCGACCATGAGCCCGCGCGACGAGAGAGCAATTTTTCCACTAATTTCTCCCAAATATTGATTATCGATTTTCGGTTCTTAGGAATCAATTATTACATAATGTTAGAACTGTTTTGGACTTCCTAGAGGGGTACCTTTCGATTGGTGATAGCAAATTTTGAATTCATGGAGGACGCCTTTTGCGGTTCCCTTGTAAATGTAAAATATCGCACTTAATCACCCTGTTTTGTAGCTACGATGTACTTTTTTTTGTATTTTGGGCATTGCTGGTAGATAGACAATTTACGAGCAGTTCGAAAATCGTCTAGATATGATGCATGAAGTAGAGAATAGAAAATTGACAAGCAAAATAGAAAAAAATGAGCAGTTGAGATGGCTTGGAAATGAACAGCCGTTATGAAAAACACTATTTTCAATATTTTCAAATAACAATGCGAAAATCAAAGCATAGTGTAGCATGACGTAACCATCCAGCATAAACAGATACTTGAGAATCGAAGAATTGGCAGCATCAATTAATCTGAAGCATGTCAACTGAGAGTCGGTTACATGGGTGACTAAGGCAGAAAATATGTCTCGCCGGCTAACAAGCTAATGCGCATTTGACTCTGAAATTCTAGTGAAATTCAAATCGTCTTTTTATGGATGAGCGGGAAAACGCGAGGACGAGCAAGAAAAGCTTACGAGAGAGCGCACAACTCGAAGCTTACTCATTAACAATTTCAGCGGGCTCAATTCAAACTGCGAGAGATCACGCGATTTCTGGAGAGTACAGAGAAATTAGAGAGTAGACAAAACAAGCGAATTGAGAGGGTGCAGAGATGCTAGGCTTGAATAGAGTGCACTTAACTTCGAGAGTTTCAGTAACGGCACGGAAAACAAAGCAGCGGAAATCAAGCACATCTAATTTACGAGAAGAAGGGAGACTCGCGAATGAAGAGAAAGCTCAGAGATTTCGCGCTACTGCAATGGCGAAAAAAATAAAAGAGTGAAAATCACGTCTCTTTCGAGAAATATATATGCGATTGGAAGAACCCTAAGGTCAGGAATAGTGCTTTAGTATTAAAAATATTTGGCTAATATCTTACCTTTTCCTTCCTTGGCGATAGGAGCGGAGTGCGCTCACTTCTGTCACTCCGGCTGCTTCTGATGGACATTTTCACGGGTGTGGCCCACTCACCGCCGTGGTTAGATTACGGCGGATAGAGCGCCCAGGGGGAAACGAAGAAGGAAGACGAATGAAGACGGCCCACGAATAATATCCTCCCCTCCTCCTCTTCTTCTCCTCCGTCACGAAATATCCACTTACGGCAGTCCTTGAAGACTCGAATCGTGCCCAGACAAAAAAAAGGGGATGGTTGACTGTTAGGGAGTATATAACTTGTCTCCTCCTCGTCGAATCTCCTCCTCCTCCTCCTCCTCCTCCTCTTCCCTCTCCTCCTCCTCCTCTCTTCATCTATCTCTATCTCTCTCAAGGATTCTTCCTCTCTTGAGATGGCAAGCAGCAAAAGGAAATCTTCTTGAGAAAGAGCAGGGAAAAGGGGCAGCAACCGTGTAAGGAGAGGATAAGCTCGGGTAATCTTGTAGAGGGCGCGTAGCTTAGATTATCGATTGAGAAAAGTGGTGATTATTGTGAAAACAGCTATTGTTCAAGTCCCGTGAGAAGAACTCTTGAGCACGAAATGGAAGAGAGAACGCATCAGACTAACAGTAAATTTTACGGAAAGCGAAATTCCATCGGACCGTAAGAGCATAGCGTCAACAATGCCGACAAAGATAATCTGTCAATGAGATCGAAGCATTGAAGTTCGGAATCATTAAAATGATATCAATACTATTTGAGAAATAATTTTTCAAGCATTTTTTTATTGATTTAGGTAAATAAGGAAATCGCTTATCAAAAAATGGGAAAATTGATTTGACTCAAATGGAATATTGTGAAGTTGCTAATTGACAAACAGAACTAACGTAAAAAATTTAATCTGTTGTCTAGGAAGTGAAAGATAACATTCAAGAGGAGAAAAAATAAATAGAGTCGTTTGAATTTGACTACCATCAACAAATAGCTCAAAAAATCGAGACGCTGTGTAGAAATATTTGAAATTCTAGAAAATCAATACCCAATTGCACTAAACAAATAGAAAAGTAAAGATAAACATTTGATCATGAATCGAAAATAATTTAGAATCGTAGGAAAAATGAAAACGAAAGACTTATAAGTACATATTCTCACGAGAAAACGTTTTATAAAATAGCTCAGTCATTCCAAAAAAAAATTTCGATAAAAGATGAAAAAAATCGGAAATAAAGAATGCAATGATGGATTAGATTTCTGGCGAATCATAAAAATGCATGTGCGAAGTAGATGCACGTTCCCACCAGATGTGAGCATTCAGAATCTCTGCGTTTAAACACGAGGCCGATAGATTCAATAAAATAT
The DNA here is from genome assembly GCA_900490705.1 of Pristionchus arcanus. Lineage (NCBI taxonomy): Eukaryota > Metazoa > Nematoda > Chromadorea > Rhabditida > Neodiplogasteridae > Pristionchus > Pristionchus arcanus. Next base: position 153,743 of record LS487999.1, read on the forward strand.
GTAATATCAAAAATTTTCAGTAAAAAGTCTTGCAGAATCCAAACCCGATTTTTAGGAAAAACGAAATGGTGAAGAAAGGCGCTATGAGATGCAATATCGCTAATAAATTGAGTTGAATATTCAATAACGCAAATAATATCATTTAAGTTGTTCAAGGAATATTGTAAATTAAAAGGAGCATAATATTAATCAGATCAGATTACAGTTTCTAAGAAGGATAGCTGCGCAGAAATCGATGCGATTTAGTAGAAGAACCTAATAAAACGTGCCTAAAAATTAAGCACACGAGAGAGATTGAGAAGACAGTAATATTGCTTAGACGAGATTGCAATGGCGTAATAAATAGAAGCGCAACGTGCAAATAATGCTCGCGTGCAACTGAATTGGTGGCCTCGAGTGAAACTTCCTCAGACTGCCTATCACTCCGGGCATCTAACTCCTTTTCTTCGCCACTTCCTCTCCGTCTCTTCTTTCCCCTCCCTCTCCCCCCTCTTCCAGTCCCCAATCCATGCCATTAGAGGACACACAGAAGTCTTCCTCCTCTCCCGCCTTCAACTCCCGAAAAAGTTCGAAAGACGACGAAAAATGGTACTTGCGCTGATTTATCGCGCCTTTGTTCGAGGAGTCGATTTCCACCAAACGCCAAGCGCCGCCTTTTCAATGAATCATTGCGATTAATAAGTGAAGCAAAGGAGACCGACAGGTGAGATCAAATCAAGATTAGATTGGGATGAAGCCATTTTGAATAGAGATTTTGCAAAGCGATTGATAATAAAATCCATAAGGATGAAATAATTCACAAATCAAGTAAAAATGTTACAGAAATAACTCACATCAGGCTCCGGAGGCGTTGGCGGCGCCGGATACATGAAATCCATGTTGCTCTTCTACCCTTCTTCTGGATGGTCAATCAAAATTGAATCTTGTCGGAGGGAAGAGCGAGGGGGTTGGACGAGTAGGTCGGTGTTGGTTTTCACTCCCGGGGCACTCGGCCTAAGTGCTCTGATGTCTCTCGACGATGAGGATGATTCAGAAGCCCATTCTCGACGGTGATACCTTCGTCGTCTTGGAAGGGGAAGACTGAGACAGGAGGGGGGCTGAAACCAGATTGCGCCAGTCTCCTCTCTCGGCAGCTGCAAGAGAGTCGAACATCCTCCTTCCCCCCCCCCTCCCTTCCCTCCCTCTCCGTCTCCTCATAACCAGTGATCTCTCACGCAGCACATCTTGCCCATGGCAAAAGAAGAAGAAGAAGATACTCAAGCAGTAGTCCCAGCAGGGAATAAGTTTCGGCCGCCCCTCTCCCCGGGGCGAGGGGCGCATCGCGCGATATTCGACCCGCGGACCTCTCTCAATTGGGGGCTCAATGCAAGAGTGGCCACTAGTTGCGCGTATGAGAGAGCGGTGGATGGAAGATGAGTGAAAATAATGAGCTGTTTACTTCGATATTTCTCCCCATGCGCGAAAGCGAACCATGACATGCAAGCTATCCCTATTTCGGTTGGAAGATTTCAAGAATGTATTTTTGCCGGAACTCCATTAGCATGCGCGCAAAAGTTGGAGCAACTAAAATTCAGAGAAAGAAAGAGAGAAATCTCGGAGTGGAACAGATTATTCAGTGATGCACGTTCGACAGAATAAGATTCGGAGAACTGTCAATTGCAGATTGGACAATAGCCTGACTCTCGTAGGCAGATGTTCCATTGCCGATCAAGCAAAGCGAGAGTGAACATGAAATGGCGAGGGTTTGACGCAAACTGACTCGAGCTATTCGAAGAAAAATAATACGCATTAGTTGGATTTGTGAGTTCTTCAATTACGATAAAATAATTCGAGTAAAGCACGGAGAATAATCCTTCAGAACCCCCGAAAAAATGCAGCCGCTGTTCGTCCAATATGGCAATGTAAACACAGAGCGAATCTCGACGAAAGGGAAGAGGGGAACGGAACAATATTTCGCGTCGTACAGAACAACCGAATAATATACGCAGGGGGGAAGACGAAGGGAGAAGCCATCGACGAGGACGCGCAGATTCGATTACAGTATTCTCAAGGACGCATGACTGTATCTGTTGACGGCACGAGTGATTCGTTGCAAAAGCTCATTCAGGATTAGGATTTGCAAGAATTTTGAAATTTTTATCCGGCCAAGCGCACAAGACGGTCAGAAAGAAAGAAAGAACCCATTTCAAAACAAAAAAAAAAACAGAAAAAAAGAAATAGTTTCAGGGAATTCCGAAATATAGCAAGTTTTTGCAGAGCTGCAGCATGGTAGTGGATAGTTAGGCAAATAATAATAAATAATGAGATCAGAATATGCAGGAGACCACCAAGAGGGTCGCTTTAGTAAAGAGGCATGGCTCGTCTATGCACTTTCATCCGTCAAAATGGAGAGACTCATCATCATCCGTTGTGGCGGGTCTAATCACAAGACTGCCTCTTCATCAAGGGATGAGGGATGCGCTAGTGGCAGTAGTTCAAGAGTCAAGAATGCTTTAAAATTTTCCGTCATCGGTCAAAGAAACATGAACGAATGAAGAGCTGATCACTGTAACTCCTAAGAAGCAGGGGAAGGTGCGTACGGAAAGACTTCGTCTTCAGCAGCAAAAATAATGCTTTCGACAGCAAGGAATCTCGGTCACTCGAGCATAATAGAATATATCGCCCGGCTCTCAAGCAGCAGCAGCATTTTCGGGATGCCTCTAAAAGTGAGAAGAGGCGAGGGTCTGGTGGGAGAAGATGGGTAGTAGCTCACTCTCACGGTCTGCTAGTAAACAAGATGGAGAAAAGGAGAACGGAGTGGAGATTATATGCGAGAAGTTGAGATGTATTTGATTGGATCATCAGAGGGGATTCGCGCCGTCAGAAGTGGAGGAACGATGCGTGAAGGGAGAAAATGTGAAAAGTAAAGCAAAAAAATGGGAGAGAAGAATCTAAGAAAGCGGACGCTGTGAGGATCCTACTCGTTACCTCACTGGAGCGAACCCAGCTCCTCCTCTCATTCCACAATTTCCTTCTTCTCCTCTCCCTCACGGTGGGTTTTCAACTAAATTCGCTCCTCTCGACCAATTTCGGGAGGGGCCACTTTTCGCTCTCCTAAAGCTCTTCGTGAAATGAACGCTCCCCCAAATGAGAGGGATGGAGATGCGAGTGATGGATTTTGAAATGGAATGGAACTATACGAGTTTGGGTTCAATCAAGGGTTAAAGTAAATAACTTCATTATACATGATCATAAGTTAGTGTGGAGCTTGTGCAGAAAATCGCAATGTCTACTGTAATTATGAATTCGCAAGAGAACGGTAGACAAGAGCTAAAGATTCACGTAAATACCATTTCACAATGCCAGACATGCAGGAAAATAGAAAAAAGAGGGATGACACCGTGTGAACAGGAGATGAAGAAGAAGAAGAAAGAAGGGAGGGAGGGGAGCCGTAAATGCTTTGTTCGTTCCTCTTCCTCTCACTCTTCCTCTACTCTCTCCCTCTCCCTCTCGCACTTCACACCCTCCTTCTCCATCTCATTTCATGAGAGAGAAACGAAGGCCTCACGCAAATTGGCCGTATCCTCCTCTGCAGGCATAGATCAAGAACTATCGAGAAGTTTCCGGGTCTAATTTTATTTAGATAGGTCAAGGAAATTACTTACTCAAGTTCGATATTATAGATGACCGCGTGCAAAAAGGGAGATGCGGATTAGTGCTTCGATGAGATAAAAACAAGAATAGTGATGCTTTAAATGGTTTTTCTGCGATAAATTCTGGAGCTGCAAGGTGCCAAATAGGTAGGAGGTCCAGAAGACAACAACCCTTTCTGGAATAAGCTACGCGCGTTTCGCAGAGCGCGCAGTCTCGAAATTGGATGGCGGGAGGAGACTTCTTCCTAAGGAGGAGCAGGACTCTCTTCAATCATGCATTCTCTCACTATTCTATCCTCTTAGAGAAGTTGTCAGCTAGGGAGAGTCTCTTCCTCCCTCCGGCCTTCCCTGAGAGCCTCCCAAATCAGATTGTTGCGGGGCGGGGGCAACTCACTCGCGAGAAGAGAGGACCGAAATGCACGGAACAACAAGCGAATTGGATGAGGGAAGGATGAGTAGAGGGAAGGAAGGACTGTGAAACTAAACTTAGTCGGATGTCTGACGGATGTATCAGAGATTGAATCAGGGCTACTTCTAACTATTGCTTTGAGAAGAACGGTGATGAATATACGAATTGTGTAAGAAGGAAGATACTTGAATGGAGGGAGGAAAGACCGCTGGGTCGGACAGCAAAAACGAACGCGATATTGAAAGGCGGCGTGTATACACACAGCGCGGGCAGTGTAAAGCGCTGATGGAAACAGCTGAAATAAATGGGGAGAAGGAAAAAGAGAGCGGATAGATCGGTCATGGAAATCAGCCAGATGGAATACGTATACAATTCGGAGAGCTCCTAGCATCACTTTTGCTAAAAAAAAGTTGTCCTGTTCATAGGAGCAACAGTTTCCATGTGTAGTATTTGTTGTAAGCAATTGAATAATTTATCACCGAGATACGTAGCTGATATGTGCAAGGATGATATCCGATAACCAGTAGGCGGTGAGTGAAGTGTGTACATTGAACTTTGGCGAAATGCACTGACGAATTCGGTTTTAACAAACTGAAAAACAAGATAACACTCGCACAACTCTGTGATATGATATTTTTCGAACAATATGTGAAGGCAATCTGGGCTGGAGAATCCGGAATATTGAGACAACGAAGTACGTGAGTTGGAATTAAGCAACGTTATTATTATTGAAGCGGAATTTGGCCGCTGCTGGAGGCTTCTTGAAAGACTCGGAAGTTCCGCAATGGCAGGAGACACTGCAAAAAAACATTTTGTTTTCAAATTTATTATAAATACTTTCAAAAACATACATTTTCTACGTACATTGTCCAATCCAACCACAATAAATTCGTCATTTGCCTATACCATTGGAGTCTGTAATCATTCCTCTCTATTCGATCGGTTTACAACCTTCTCATCAACGATCAATCGACAATAATGGCCACTATCTAACCCCTCTAATCATTGACGATTCGTAATTATGATCATATTATAAGGGGGAATGAAGTGAGAATGGAAAAGAGAGCTTTAAAGAATATAATTCACAAACATCAGGTACATGCCGCAGGCCTCCTTCGGCTGTGTATGGAAGCATTCATCGCACAGGGCATGAGAGCAGGCAGTGAACGTGTATTTGGCTGCAATATTTACGATTGGGGAAGCTAACTCCGCCTACAAATTCGTAGTGAATAACTTTGGTATGTATCGTTATGATGATTGTTTTCGAAATGTTCCTCAGTGACATCACTTACATTTTCGCTTCTCGCACTTGCTGCATTTGGCTACTGGTTGATCTCCGTCGGCCATGTGAACTACAACAACATTATCAATGTTATCATTCACAATCAATCGATATTACAATAAACGCGCGTTCAACAATGGCGAAGGAGAGAGAGAAGGGGTTGAAACACTCTTTACCAGGTGATTCTATCCTGCATACTGATAGGTGATAAGCGCGTCATGGCGTGAAAAGAGAGACAGATAAAGACTGTGAGAGAACGCAGCGAATTGAGAGAATGGAGACTAGCAGAGAGGGAGGGATAGTGGAAGGAGAGGAGATGTCAGATCAAAGGGACTCGCAACAACAGAAAAAATGTGTGAAGAATGCGCACAACTTCGCACTTTTTTGTATGATCGCTGTTCAGAAATCGCGATTTTGCGTCGGAGGAGGCTCATGTGTGATAATGGTGAATACTCTACATTAAAATATTCAGCGTGCGCTATCAGAAGAAGCTTCCAGAAGCAGAAGCTGAACATCAGCAAACGTATTTAGAGAAATTTCTACGAGAAAAAGAGGCACTTGTAAAGGAAGTGCACGTAAGCAAAACGGGGAAAGCGATTCGCGATGGATTAAAAAAGCGCTTAAAGTGCCCGACTCATCGAAATGGATGACAACTGCTTCTTCCTCTTAACCATCGTCTTTATATCGCCTCAAACTGCGTCTGACTCATCTCGAGCATACCTCTATGCCATTCACAAAAAGAAAACTAGAAGAATGGCAAAACTCATACCTTTCAATTTCTACAATACAACATAACGGGAAAACGGCATTAGAACAAGAAAACGCGCGCCAGGAAGGATAGAATTCTGAACGAAAAGGAGAGGTGAAACTTCAGCCATATTTGTCTTCGCGCTTCGTTTGCGAGACAACACAGGAATGAGACGCGGGATAGGGATCCGCCAGGCAGAGCCGAAAAAGTGTCAAATGGATTATGTTTCCCTCTCTCTCGGCCATCCCTGCATGTACAAACAGAGAATGGAGATGGGCGAGACATCGGAAACACAAGGTTTTCCTTAGAATCTCCTTTCATGATTTTTGACACCAATTCATCTTTTGCTATGAATATTTTAATGCCACATGTTGTAAGTACATCTCGGGATAACACCGAGGGGAAAGAGGTGTCGGCACAATGTGCAACCCTAATTCCGATGATATTCACACTTTCTCAATATCTCCAATATATCGCTGTGACCCATACGAAATCGCACAATTCTGAGGGGAAAAACCTCGGATGATCATGCGTAACGCATATTGGCCAGACGTTGTTCCCGCGATCGGAGCGCGAGAACTGCTCCCCGTTTGGAGGAGAGTTCAGAGATCAAGGATCAAACTACAGTACTCCAAAGAAAGCAATGGAGATCGATATAACTACAGTAAGAACTTAGGCTAAGGTAAAACTTCAGTGTATGTCCTTCCCTCCTCCCTCATGGACCCATGCCTCCCCCCACCTCCTCCTCCTCCTCCTCCAGCAATTCCCTTCGGTCCCGAGGTGATCAATCGATATCCGAGCTACCGTACTCTTCTCAAGGTCCGGTCGATTCTCTACCGCCTTCGTTGAATAATATATATCTCCCTGTACATAATAAAAGCGCTCTACCAGTTAGCGAAAGTCAATTGAAAGTGTACCTGTGGAAGGATGTAATGGTGACAAGTAGCAATGAAAGCAGATCATTTCATTAGAGATCAATGAACAATTGTGCTATCTGACATATTGAACAATCGTAATTGGTTTATGCTCATACACCAAATATTTGCAGTAAGGATCCAAAATATTGATTTATTCATTTATTTTTCACATCAGAAAAAATATTTTAAAAATTAGAAAATATAATCAGTTCATGATCATCTCACTATTCGTGATTTAAGATTACGGTAATCATCAATTTCGTTTCCATTTTCGCCATTTTTTTACATTTTACTTCTGCCATTTCGCGTTGAATTTATTGCTATTTTTTCGGTGATAGGATGAATTCGCGAGTGGAGGAGAGGGAGCGAGCTTTGCGGAAGCGACTGTTCAAGACGAAGACGGGCGAGGAGGAGAAGTCGTGGCGACAAAGTGAGTCCTCATCATAGCAAAACGCCTTCTTTTAGCCCCATCATATTGCCTGTTTTTGTTAGCAACCTCCTCCCGGAGGTTTTGTTTGTGGCTCTATGTAGTGTTTAAACAGGCCTTGCCGTTCACCCGTCTCTCCCAAGCGAGAGAGGTGAATGTGAGCTGTGAAGGTTGGAGCCGCTGGAAGAAAGCAATTCTGGAATTCGTTAATTAGTTGTTAGTGGGAGCAGGTGAGACAACAGCGCTAGTACAGTTGTAGATCGATACGTTTGATGAGGCACGTGGATAGTGGTTTTACTCTATAGATTCGAAACAATAATATTCGATTCCGCAGCGCAAGCCGTGAGAGTAAGGCTAGGGGTCTACCAGGGGGGAGAGGGACGGATATCCGTGATCCGAATTTGCCACCCTGGGACACCGATTTATGATGCGGGGCTGCAGCGATCTTTCATTTGTCCATGTATCAGTAGTCATGTATCGCTGATATTGATCGATCGATAATATTACAATTCATTGAGAATATGTTGATCAAATTGGTGTATTGAGGAAATTCGTGGGGAGTGATAGTCAGAGACCACGTGATTGAAGGTTGCTGCGGGCTTTGATGTAGTATTGATAAGACCAGTTAGCGATTTAACATCAACGGTGAATCAAAGGCATCAATCGATATTAGTAAGAACGTTTTCATGCCAGTGATATGTGGTGCACAATATTTATTTGTATATTTGTTAGTGGGAGTAGGTGAAACAAGGCTACAACTCTCGCCCATCTACTGTTGATAAGACCCGTGAATATTGGTATTGTTCTCAAGGTTCAAAACAATATGATCGATCGATAGCGCGTCCAAAAAGCTGATTTGTCTAGTGTTTGTCGCTTGATCAAAAGAATGGACTTCGTGATTTGGTGGTACTATACTTTCCTATAGGGGTGCTCCGACACGCTAACGATTAGCGATGCAAAACCGGTAAATAAAATCTGAAACCGTTCCAATTCAGGCTCTTCTGCACCTCAAAATTGGCGTGAAGAGGGATTAGTAGGTGTTGGGATGCGGATTAGAATGGGCCTAGGCGGGTTGGAGTTACGCCGCTCTTCGTTATTCAGCTGGCGGCAACTAGTGGCAAATTTGTGCGTGTAATTCAAATAAATAAGTAAATATCATGCATGCCCCACTCAGGCGACCAGATGCTGAAATTTATAGAAGAGAAGGAGGGAGTGTGTGGTTAGGTGCCATCCATGCGGGTCCCATCGCTCCTTATTGAGTTGCTCTTGATTTGGGGCTAATGTGAAGCCCTGACACAGATGAGAATGATTCTAGAGATCAACAGACTGCTATAATTGAAAACTACCACAAGCCCTGATTCAGGCGCTCATACGCGACTTCATCGACGAGAAACTGAGCTATTGATGGTTTCTAGGTGATTCCGTGCTATATTAATATTACTTGTGGGCTTAGTTACTTATGTGGGCAATAGTTTGCCCATTACTTTGAGTACAATCAGCAAATAATCGCCCTCCTGAGCGATCAGATCAACGAATAACAAATCGGAAAATATAATGGGCCTAGGCGGTTTGGAGCACTGGTGAGCTGATAATATCATAGTTTTTCTGGTTGCGGATTGGCGGAACGGTTTTTCGTTGATAATATTTCGGCGCTTTCAATTCAATTTCAAGAGTCGATTTATTGCAGTCGATCGATTCGGTTCAATTTTATTCGATTAAATAACATTTTAATTGCAGATGCACGTGGACAAGATGGCGAGCACTCCGACCAAGGAAGGACCTTCTAATTCTGACCAAGGAATTCAAAAGCTAAGTTCGCGCGTTTCCTAGAACTGGTGTAGACCTCGAGGTATTGATTTATTTTTCAGGAGCAGTACAACTTCGGTCGCTCGGTGATCAGGAGAGCGAGATGATCGAGAGGCTTCTGTACCGGAAACGATGCAATTACTTCGGTGAGTAATAGTCTAATTTCCGGTCTTCTGCAAACTTTGCAGTGCAAAGTTTGGACAAAAGAGCTGGGTACCTCTCTATTTCTCTTTGTTCGCTCTGGTCTCGCTCGTTCAGGAATATTTTCGAGCGAATTATTGCTTTTACTTACAATTAATTAGGGGCCGAGGCACCCCTCCAAAATTGTGATAGGTATTTTATGAAACTTTAAATTCGATTTGTTAAAATCGCTACCATGCATGATAGACGAAATGATGAAGTGACACACGATTTTCCATGCGCGAATTTATAATATTTAAGATCTGCAGGCGAGCTGGACGGACCACACTGAGACGAGCGGATCTAGTGGGGAGAAGGTGATTTATTGTTTTATATTTATTTAAATAATTAATTTAATCATTGGAATAAATTTAATTCCAGCACGTAAGCGCTCGCAACGACTGGTGCGCGCACAACGGCCCCGTGGCGCAGTTCCGACCCCTGAGGGAGAACAGAGGTACGGTAGAATTGTTGATCAGGATTACGGTAGGCGGGGACTGTCGAAATATCATTGAAGTTTTTCCGTTACACGGTATTTATCTTTAGACCGATCGAGGTTACTGTTTACTGTGTTACTTCGTGTTTCACATTGTAGGTAAGTTAGTCGGTTCTTCTACAAGAGCGATGTTTTCTAGGATCTTATGGCAAAACAATTAGAATCTGTTCATTATTATATTCACTATTTCGCAATTCTAGACAATTTCGAGCTTCACATGTTGACGTGTGAGCTAGTTTTTCCGACGTGTGAGCTAGTTTTTCCGACGTGTGAGATAGTTTTTCTGGATCGGCGGAACGGTTTTTCGTTGAAAAAACTTCGCGCCGACTTTTTACGTTCTGTGTCGCTCGCTCGCCTTTTTTTCTAATTGTGAGACTCCCTGGACCTGATTTTTTGCGGATCCCCGGGAAAATATGACGTCGACGCTCTGCAGTGGTTTGGAGTCGCAGCGCTCTTTATTGAGTTGGTCGCGCATGAGAGCAGTTGCTGACGCATGATTAGCGTAAAATCAATAATATCAATGAATACGATATCCGGGCCTACTGTGCGATTAAATTTAGCAGTAGATGTCATAGAAAAGGGGTCCAAGGGGTGAGCGAAAATTGTTTTTATTATGGTCTTTCCATGTATTTACTGTTGTACTCTATCTTTACTCATTGCCTTATCAAGTAAAAGGTAAAATTAATTAACATAATATAGGGAACTTTGTGAAAAAACTAAAAACAAAAATTGGGTATGGTATACGATATTGGAATTCATAGCGCGTAGCCCGTAAAAGCGTACTCAAAAATTAGCGCCTCCGTCCCTATTCTGATGACCATCCAATTGTAACACGATATCTTATTTTTGGTTGTTGCTATCCTAATTCTGCTCACTGATGATTATCGAATTAAAATACTTATTATATAATTTTGTTCTAAAATTTTAATTATTCCGTTACTTCTTTCAGGCATGACTTTCCGTCTTCCTCCCCCTCTCCTCTTCCCCATTCCTCCGACGAGAATATGACTGAAGAGGAAAACGCCATGGCGCTCGGCCCAAACAGGTAAGAGTGGAGATATAAAAGCTCATTGGAAGCTCATAAATTCTGTGAAAAAGTTCCTCTCACCGATTCTAGAATTTCCAATTATTGCAAGCGTTCCATATCAATTGTATCACCGTTGATTTCGTTTACTGAGAAATTGTGATTTATGTTGAGTATCTCAATTTGGTGCCCACTGAATTTATGTTACCCGAGCTTCTTTCTGTTTTTTTTTCATTGAAATTCAGTGATCAACATCTTTAAAAATTCATCCGCCTGGTTAGTATAGTGAAATTTATTTTGATTGTTTCGTGATCATCTTTTGTATTGAAATTCAATGGGTATTTTTTTTCATTTAAAATTCAGCACATGTCTTTGTAACTGTTAAATTCTGCACAGATGATTATTCAATTGTAATAAAATATTATATTATTTGTTGTTGATATCGTAATCTCTAATTGTTTCAGAGATGGTCTTCCGTCTCACCCTCCTCTCCCCCTATTCGCTCCAATTCCTCCGATGAGGAGATTCCTGAAGAGGAGAAGAGAACGGGCGATCGTGCTCGACCCAAACAGGTAAGAGTGGAGATAAAGAAGCTTATTCAAATGCATATTGATCTATTGATCATAAAGCTATTCTGTGTCTGAAAAAGTGCCTCTCACCGATTCTAGTATTTTCAATTATTGCAAGCATTCCATGATAAATGTATCACCGTTCATTTCCTTTCCTGTTATAGAAGTTGTGATATTTTTGAGTATCTCTATTTGGTGTCCACTTAATTTAATTTTCGAGATTCATTCTGTTTTTTTTGCATGGAAACAGTCGGTACCATTTTCAGAAATGCATCCGTCTGATTTGTGTAGCGAAATTTTTTTGGAGCTTCACTACTATGGTTTCCACTGAATTTTTGTATCGTGAGCGACGTTTGTATTAAAATTCAGAATGATTGTTTCGTCAGCATCTTTTGTATTGAAATTCAGTGGAGATCATCGACAATCCAGATCACATTGAAATAAATTATTATATTCTCCTCATAGATTATTGCACAATTGAAGTACGATATTTATTGTTTGTTGTTACTATGGTAACCTAGAATGGTTTCAGGGACGTCCTTCTGTCTTCCTCCCCCTTCGCTCTCTCATATTTCTTCGATGAGGAGATGACTGAAGAGGAGAGAAGAAAGCGCGATGGCGCTCGGTCATACAGGTAAGAGTGGAAAAAAGGAGAAGCTGATGGGAAACATATTGAGCAACATAATGATTCTGAATCTGTAGAAAAAGCCATCATCCTCATCATCATTATCACACAGGTTTCCTGTAAGAGTGTAGGAATGCCATCCACTAGGAAAAAAACTTTGGGCCTCCGCTTTCCATGAAAGTTGGTTGGTGGGTACCCTTAGGGGTCTGGAGGAGGTTCATCTACTTGATTTGGTCAATTATCGATTTTATCGATTTTTTGCACCCAAAAATTTAAATGACCATAACTAGCTTCATTTTCATCGCACAGCGAGCTAAAATATACCATTGAATTACTCTCGGAATTCTCTACCAAAAAGTCGAAGTGCCACAATACGAAAAAAAATTGATCTTCCGACTCAAAAAAAAATCGATAAAACCGATTTTTTGACCATAAAAGTTTTTCTCGGAAAATTTCTCTTGAGATACTCGAGAGTATTTTTGCAATCGATTCTACGGACCTGTTTTAGGGTCACCCTGTATTTCGTTTTTCATAACTCTGGCCTCCGGACCCCGAATTAGTACAGTGGATCAAGCATAGCCGTTTTTTTTTGTGGAAAACACACTTTTCGTCATAACTCGCTTGAAAGTCATCCAATGAAAAAAATCACCAGGACTAAAAATGTAGCACTCGATTTCGATTACGATTATTACACATTTATCAAAAGGTCGGGTTAGGTGAGAGCTCTGATGTGCATGGCATTCCAACTGGCTTTTCTTGCTTCGTTGAGAAAGTTCGGGCCAATAGTCTTGCGGAAGATGTCGCTCCATCTAGTCATTGGTCGACCTCTTCTTCTTTTCCTTGTCGGGAACCATTCGATCACAGATCGGCTCCACTTCCAGTTGTCGTCATTCGCGATCTTGTGCAACCAAAACCATTTCCTTTTCTGCGCATTCCGAACAAAATCCTGAATTCGAGTTGAATCTCGCAACCGCTCATTAGAGACATGGTCTAGCACAGTACAACCTACCATCCATCTTTCCATTCGACGTTGAGCCGCTGATAATCGATTCATTTGTGCATTGGTCAGAGCCCAACATTCGCAACCATACAATACCGCGGGGAGAATGCAGCCATTGAATAAGCGACGTTTGTGAGCCATTGGGATACCCTGATTTATGAGAAATGAACGGTGTTTATGAAATGCCCCATACCCTGCTTGAATGTTTCGTGTTATTTCCCAGTCGTCAGTCCCGTTAATTGTTATCCCACTTCCCAAGTATACCACCTTTTCCTGCAATTTTACATCCTTACCAGCTACTTTGACTACTCTGGGTAGGGGTTTGGATGTCATTCCGATGGTCTCTGGTCTGCAGGAATACGGTATCTAAATTCATCCTTTGCAGAGCTTCCTCGCCACTCATCCGTCCTCTACGAAAGAAAGGCAGCCCCACTCGGATGACTCGTCGAAGAGGAACGATTCCAGAGTGAGTACAAATAGTTTACAATTTCTTAATCGCATTATTTCAGTGGCACTTTTCAATATGGTGGCCGAAGGCTATGCCCAAATTTTGAATAGTGCCACTGAAATTTTAAAATTTAGTTTGGTCTGCTGGATTACGGTATCTAAATTCATCCTTTGCAGAGCTTCCTCGCCACTCATCCGTCCTCTACGAAAGAAAGGCAGCCCCGCTCGGATGACTAGTCGAAGAGGAACGATTCCAGAGTGAGTAGAAATAGTTTACAATTCTTAATCGCATTATTTCAGTGGCACTTTTCAATATGGTGGCCGAAGGCTTTGCCCAAATTTTGAATTGTGCCACTGAAATTTTTATATTTAGTTTGGTCTTCTGGATTACGGTATCTAAATTCATCCTTTGCAGAGCTTCCCCGCCACTCTTCTCTTCACGGCGAACAGGATTCTGCACCGCTCGAATGAGATGACGCAGAGAGAAGATTGCAGAGTGAGTGCAACTATTTTACAACTTCTTAATCGCATTATTTCAGTGGCACTTTTCAAAAGGGTGGCCGAAGGCTATTCCCAAATTTTGAATTGTGCCACTGAATTTTGTAAATGTAGATTATTGATTGGTCTGCAGGATTACGGTATCTAAATTCATCCTTTGCAGAGCTTCCTCGCCACTCTTTCGTTCTCTGCGTAATAAGTGCAGCTCCGCACGGATGCCACTTCTCGAAGAGGAACGATTTCAAGGTGAGTACATATTTTTTACAAATTCTTAATCGCATTATTTCAGCGGCACTTTTCAAAAGGGTGGCCGAAGGCTATGCCCAAATTTTGATTTGTGCCCCTGAATTTTTTAAATGTAGATTATTGATTGGTCTGCAGGATTACGGTATCTAAATTCATCCTTTGCAGAGCTTCCTCGCCACCCATCCGTCCTCTGCGAAAGAAAGGCATCCCCGCACGGATGACTAGTCGAAAAGGAACGATTCCAGAGTGAGTTCAAATAGTTTACAATTTCTTAATCGCATTATTTCAGTGGCATTTTTCAATATGGCGGCCGAAGGCTATGCCCAAATTTTGAATTGTGTCGTTGAAATTTGTAAAAGTAAATTACCGGGTGGTATGATGGAGTTGTATCTAGAGGCGATCTTGTAAAATTTGAAAGAGGTTATCTGTGAATGGTGAGATTGTGTTTCAGTGATAGGTTATGAGCGGTCAGTTCGCACTTCCTTCAGTGTAGTTCCTTGTCTGTTCAGTCTATAAAATTAATTGTGACGAGTTCGAAAAAGTTTGATAGTGCATGGTGAATTTATGTTTTACCCGCTGGTCAAGTCTGCCGGGCGCTTCCCCGTTACGATTTTCTGCTTTTTTTCCAAAGATGAAAATGATAGGTCATCAGTCTGCTTTTTTTCCAAAGATGAAAATGATAGGTCATCATACCACATCACGAATTTTCATCCATGAACCGTATCTCGATCTCAATTATTCAGTTTCAGTCAGCCGCCCTCGAGTGCCTCGACGCTCTTCTTCGGCTGCCGTGGGCGGGAGAGGGACGACTACTTTCGGTGAGCAGCAATCACTCTCTTCCTCCCACCCCCTCACAAATCCTGCAGCGATCGAGCTGGCGGCATTCATTAGTACCCATTGTAATTATGTGCAAGATTCGAACGAGATCAATCATGCAAGCTCGTTATGCATGATTTTCGTGTTTGAAGATGTGGATACTAGATTTTTGGTGAAGAATTGTCATTTATGAAGTAATCAAACACGGGATACACGGAACACGGGAACACGGGATCCTTTGTTATTCGAATAGTCCCTCTCATTCGCACGTCGTCATTCGAATATTCCCCCCCCCCCCTTTCGCTGAGCGGTTTCTTCACCTCTCTCCCACAACTTCGAACTTCGAATTATTTTTTTGCTCAAACGAATAATTATTCGAATATTATTCGAATATTTTCATTATTCGAATAGAACTCTATTCAAATAATTGGTTATTCGAATAATGAAATCATTCGAATAATACGTCATTTCTTGTCAGTCCAATAACGAATATATTCGATAGGCGGTCTCTACTGTTGACATTTGGCACACCAGTGAAACATCTCTGAGCGTGGTCGAAAACCCCCGTGTTGCTTCTCAAATGAGAGAGAAGTCAATCGATATTCGCAGGGCGGAGTGGGAGGAGCTGCAGCGCGCACGAGGGTACGGTAATCGTGCACACGGCCTACAGCAGGGACGAGGAGGAGAAGGTACGGTAGCGAGGGGGGTACGGTAGCTATTGTTTGAAAAAGTGAAATTCGATTGACCTACAAAATGGACAATCAAAAGTGGCTGAAAGATTGGTTGAGTTGATTCGGGTGATGAGAGGATTATGAGAGGGGAGCTCGTTGATAAAATTGGCTATAGTAAGTTTACATATCGGGTTTGTGCTCCATGTGTAAGGCAAGGGTCTATGGATCAGATAAAATTTGATGTTAATGGAGAACGTAAATTATTAATACAGTTCAGGCGGGCGCGCGTCGCTACGTGCAGCACGTGATGGTGCAGCAGCGGAGGCAGCTGCAGCGACTGCTCAAGGATGAGAATGGTGAGGGGGAGGATGGGGAACATAGTACCGTTCTGCTTAAAGTACTCGCTGATATTTAGCGAGATCAGTTCATGGTGCACTTGCGCTTCACTGGGTATTCTTATAACTCGAATATCTGTTGTAAATGCTTTCGAAAACTTCAATGATTCTTCTAAATGATTATCATCGGCTATTTCGGGATATCCACACATCTCGAAACCCGAATTGACCAGTCTCGAACCATTCCCGGTTCAACTTGATGTGGATTGATGTTTCAGAGATATTTAATAATAATTGATTGCAGCATGGATGTTCGTGGCCGGCTCAGCGGGCGATATGCCGAAGGCCGTGACCGAGGTACTCGATCTGATAGGGAAGGAAGCGGATGGAGAAGGTACAGTAGGATTGTTATATAGTTCGGTAGGAAGAGACGAGAGTACGGTATCATGTGAGTGTTCGACGATAGGATGAATATGACACAGTAGAAGAAGAGGAGCAAAGCATGAGAGTTTTGCCTTTCGAAAATATATTTATTTCCATTCTAATCGAGGATGCAACGTTCCGATTAGTCCGAACTGGTTGTATAGTGGCACTGAAACCTCGAGCTTACTGGCACCAATTCAGAAGGGTACGCGGCGCGCCTGGAGAAGGAGGGCCGACTGCAGTTCGAGACGTTGAGTTGAGAAGGGTTTTCTGAATGATTACTCGACGATAACGTCACTCCACTCTCCTCATTTCACACAGTATCTCGTTGTTATGTTTCCTTGAAATCGTGTAAAATCACTATTGTACTCCATTCCCTTGAAGTGTTCTAATTGTTGTCATTCATTGCTAGAATTCGATTAATATCAGCCATTTGTTTTCCGTAATAACCATGTTTAATAGGTGAAAATGATTGTTATAAAGCAGTTATGATTGTGTGCGAAAAGGGATTTACCTTTTGAGGTTATTCACCTATTTACTTGTCTAAAAGTGAAGCAATTTCAAAAATTCTGGCAGGAAAGTGCACTCCAGCGAAAAAAGAGTGACACGCCGAAGCCGCGTTGCGGTCACGCGTCGCGGTCTTCCCAGCGACTCCTGATCTCTTGACCTTTTGAACTGGCCCTTCCCGTCGGTAGATCAGAGCGCCGTCTTCCGACCCTCTCCGCTGTATTGATCGACTGATCAACCCCCCTCTTCCCTTCCCCCTCTCCCTATTCGCACGTTCAGTCACCCTTTTCCCTCTCATTTGTCAGCGTGTGCCCTCGTGGAGTGTGTTCATGCCGTTGCTGCTTCTTCCTTGGCCTTTATCCCTTTTAGAACCTTATTTTTTGCGCGTTTCCTCGTTGTTAATACAGTCTACTAGTTGCACATGCCAGATGTAGTCATTGCAAATCACTTATTGAGCTATTTTAAACGCGCTTTCACTACAAACAGCCAGCTCCCGCACTTTCGAAAATTTTCGTCTGTTCCAGAAAGGTTCTTACGACTTTCAACGCGTTATTTTCGCTTGTAGCATGTGTTTACCTTCCATATTAGTTTTCTATCGCTCGTTTTATCGAGAGGACGTTACCGTGAGTGAAGGGAAGGGCTGCAGAAAATCGATCACTTGTTTTCGCGAATGCTCTCACTTCTGTTTTTCACGCAACTTCCAGCGCTTTCTGGGTTCGATTTGAGCTCATACTCTCAATTTTTACGCCGTTTTTTGAGTTTATAGCTCACCACAGATGAAGTGATGACAGGAGCGTTCTGTGAGACTGAACTAGGTTGTGCAGCCGCGCATTCAGTGTTGCATCTTGGCTAGAAGATCTCAACGTTCGACGTTCCCTCGTTCCCTCGTTCGTTCGCTTTCCTCGTTCCCTCGTTCGCTTCTTGTTTCCGTTGCTTCCCATTCCCCTTCGTGCACTCATTTCTCCCTCTTTGCAGGCCGCGTCATCAGACGAAGTGTTAAGGGCCCGCTTGGGGAAGGTCGGCGCCAGCTCCACAAGGTGCGTTTAATAATGACAAATCGGCAAGCTGCTCTCATCATTTTGTTTGTGCACTTGTCATCAGAGAGACGCGTGTCGATCTATCATCGCTACTTGTATTAGGTGCCCTTTTTCCTGTGGCCTGCACTCATTATTTCCCTTGCAGGCGCACTACCTCGCGACCGGGCCGGTTACGTGTGCGCAAGGCGACGAGCGAGCCGCGCTGGAGGAGGAGTGGAAGGTGAGTGGGAAGGGAGTTGGGTTGGAACCAGGGGTGTTCACTAATTTTACGCACTCCTCAATGCTCTCTACAGTTTAGATATGAGGAGGGCGTGAAACTTTTGAACACCTTTGATGCAAAAGTTTCCGGCACTACTCATTTCGCATTGCACTTTCTCTGATCATGCAAACCAAGATGCAAATGAGGAGTGCGGGAAACTTTTTGCGGAATTACTCGGCCTGCGAATCGCCGTCTCTGCGAATATTGAAATCGAATGACGTTATTTGTGATTGACAATGAGAGGATGTGTGCAATAACGAGACGAAGATTCGTATACCGAGCGAGATGACGGCCCACTAGATGAGCAAATTTATTTACTTGTGGTTATTTTCTACTTTTGGTCTTTGAACGCTCATCTAGTGGACCATTCCATCACTTGTCTGTTTTGTGCATCATGATGTATTTAATGTGGTTACATTGCAGGCCGCCTCGCCCTCCCTCCTTCCTCCGAGCCTCTAGAAGCCTCTAGTTGTTGTAGAGGGCGTGGCCTCCTTGGCTGCGTCCGCTGGGCAGGGGCGTTGGCGTGCCCCATAGACGGTCGGTACGCTAGTCGGCCGGCCGTCGCCGGGGTCGATCCGAGGCTGGTCCTCGGAGGCAAATTGGCGCCCGTCCACTGCTTTGACGGACGGCCCGAGTATCTGCTCGGGTTTGTCTTAGTCTCTCCATCTTGGCCTGTAGGGGAGCCTTATCCCCTACGATCAAAAACAGCGTAATGGCACCCGCCTAATCTGGCGGGCATTTTGCGTGATCAAACTAGATAACTTGTTTACCTCTTCCCTCATTGGTCCACGGGTCCTTCCATTGATCTACTGCCCCTTCCCCTCCTCCCTCCTCCCTCCTCCCTCCTCCCTCCTCCCTTCCCTCCTCCCTCTTCCCTTCCCCTGCCTTCCCTCATCACACTTCCGTACACGTCAAGCCTCACTCTCCTGGTGTGTCCTGGTGTGTCCATCCCCTTCGATCTCCCTCGGGCCCTCCACCCCTCCCTCTTCCTTCCCTCTCACATCATCTCGTTCCTTCTCATATTCTCTACCGTACTCATCTCCCTCTCTCCCCTCCTATCCATCCCCTCCCCCCATTGAACTAGTCTACCGACTTTCCGTTTACTTCCTTAGCCATTCGTTGTTTGAGTTCGAATGGCAAGTGAGTTGGCGGGAAGGAAGACTAGCTTCCTTGGTAGGTGCATAATCACCCCCACTCTCGGACTACAGTATCCCCTTCCTGTAAATAGTTCTCATAGGCTACGTCGGTCTGTAATCAACGATAGTCCTTATTCCCTTCCCCTTCCCTCTCTCCTCTTCCATCTCTTCTTCCTGTAGCCGAAGGCGATCGTCACCGACGAGGCAAAGGTGAGTCGGGCAACAAAGGATGCTTGCTACTAGTAGAGTTTCGAAAATAATAAAACAACTAATTGTTTATTAGAAAAATGCATCGATATTTTAGCGATAAAGACTATCTGTAGTTGTTTACTTGTTTTCGAAAGTCTGCTGGCTCAACCGATTCACACGATTCCTAATCGATAAATTGCAGGTGCCTCGCGTGTCCTTTTGCGACGGGCCATCGCCTCTTCCCCCTCTTCCTCACTCTCACTCCACCCCTCTTCTCCTAGCTTCCATTCCAGAGCTAAGTTTGTATGACGATATCGTTTGACTAACTACAACAATGCAGTAGCTGTGTCTTCCCTGCTCGTGCATCTCCCTACTGCGGCTGCTCCTTTCTTTGGAGTCTGTGGAGTCTGTGGAGCTCTCCCTCCACTCCTCCTCCCCTCTCTCCCTCTGCCCTCGTCGCCTCCCGTCGTCTTCTCTGCAGAACTGAGCAAAGATAAGTTGCTGTTTTGATGCATTCCCTAGGATTACGGTAGTTGGTAGTGTTGACAAATAGGCATGTGTCTCCCACTTTACATGATCTATCAATATGCCTGAACCATTCGAAATCAGAAAGGGACAGCCAATTTGTCAACATTAGTTGTTTGTGCTCGATTCTTGCTTATAATCACGGTAGCTAATCGTATAACAAATAACAATCTATACTTTACAGGTTATCGACTCGCTCCCTCGTATTCCCGCTCGTGGGATACCTGGGATTAAGGAATCGTTACACTTTTGCTGATTCTTGGCTGCCTTTCGCCCTGCACATTTCGCACTTTTTCGCATCTGTGTTTACAAATTTTGTTAGCGGTTGTTTAGCTGCAGTGCGAGTGACACGTTAATCATAATCAAAAAAGGGAATTTCAATTTGTTTTCCTTTGTTACTCAAGTGAACTTGACTACGCGGCTTTCTTGTAGTCTCACTCGGAGATCGAACTAGTAAGGCGGTATACGGTATAAGAGGTGCATAGATCGTCTGCGTCCTTCGTCCTTCTTTTCCCTTCCTCTTACTCCCGGCCATGCAACCGGGGATGAGGTGGTCGTTACAGTTTTGCTGATTCTTTGCTGCTTTTTGCCTCTCACTAGTGCTTTTTTCTGGTCAGTGGTAAGGTCAAATACTCGCGGTGTGCTTTTAGTAGTTCTAGGATTCCCCGTTTTGAGGGATGGTGGTGGGTATGCATAGGTCCGTTTGAGGGGATCATTTGATCTGTGATAGAGGTTGTTTAGCTTCCCACCTAATTTCATCTGTTTAGTACAATGGGTAAGATCTGTCCTGCAATCTTCCCCGACTAGTTGTGCCATCCGAACTTCGTACAACGAATGACCACAAGTAGTCAGCGAGACTGGCAAAGGACTTGGCCATTTCAAAAAAAGGGTTGGGGGAGCCATCACCTTTTAGCCATCAGGGGGGGGGGCACCATGTGGAAGGGAAGAACCAAAGCACACCACGGAAGAGACACTACTAACACGTCAAGGGCCTGAAGGGGACTGCGGTAGGCACACCATGGGGAAGGGCAGAATCAAACCACACTACGGGAGAGACACTGGTAGCGCGTCAAGGGGGCTGGGGAAGTGAGGCTAGCAAAGGACTTAGGGAAAAAGGGTCAGGGGAATGAGAAGCTAGAAGGAATCCACTGGGACAGGGGGCAAGAACCGAACCACACCATGGGAGAGACATGCTAGGGGGGGGGACAGGGACAGGGACGGAATAGGACAGGACAGATTCCACAAGGACAGGGGTTAACGAAGAGGGATAGGGTCCAGTCCAGAGAAAGCTAAGGATTTGACCATTCGATTAAAAGGACGTTGACCAGCAGCTTCGTAGGCACACCGGCATGGGGATTGCTAAACCACGCGAGATAAGGGGGGGGGATGGACAGAACAGGACGGGGACTAGGGTTGAGTTGATTTAAGTTATTGTAGGATTGAGATGTCTTCGACATCTCAATCGAGCGGTTTGAAAAGTGCCACTGAAATAATGCGATTAAGAAGTTGTAAAAAAAAATTGCACTCACTCTGCAATCTTCTCTCTACGTCATCTCATTCGAGCGGTGCAGAATCCTGTTCGCCGTGAAGGGAAGAGTGGAGGGGAAGCTCTGCAAAGGATGAATTTAGATACCGTAATCCTGCAGACCAATCAA
>LS488001.1:0-12737 GCA_900490705.1 Pristionchus arcanus
GATCGCATGGTTTTTGGCTCATAACTCGGTTCAGAAATGAGATATCGACAAACGGTAAAAAGTATGATCTTATTCAGCCCATGAGGGATACTTTGAGCACCAAAACATGACCTTAGGATAGATTCGGTCTACCTCGTTGCGGTCTCTACTCATATTCGTTTAATGTAACGATAACAAAATGCTCTGGATAAATAACTTGTGCAATTCAATCAAGTGTTATGTGGTTAATGCCCTTTATAAGTGCTTGGCACGTAGAGTGAAGTATAGTTTTCGCATGAGAATGCGCTTGCTCTACATTTCCGTGGTTTTTCTGCTGATATCTCCCTCTTTCTCGTCAAATTCGTGTAGTTGTTGGCAGACCCGCACTAAGGAGGAACACGCCAAGTTAAACGAACATTGGAATAACAAGCAAACGAACTTGCTAGAGTAAGTGAACCAGATCTTTAACAAAGTATGAGAAACCTTCAAGCCTACTAGCTTTCAAGAGCTATAAGGATGATATTTTTAATATTTTAAAAACCTTTTTTTACATTTTTCGCTGCAAGGATAATTTTTTTAGACAACCCTAATTTCCAGGTCGGCCCGCTCTCATCCCAGCTGGAGCGCACGAGTGTACAACACAAAGACGAAAGAAAATTGCAGTGCTGCAATTATATCCAGACGACACTTACTGACCGCAGCCTCTTGCGTACTTGAGTAAATGAAGTTTACTTTCAACAAATTATTCCTGATTTTCAGCGATGAAGGCCATCCCACGACAACTGTTGCTGATTTGACTGTTTATCATCATGTGCGTAGTATATTTTACCTCTCCAAAAACTTTAAAAAGCTGATTTGTTTCAGATTCACTTCACGGATCAAGACGCGTGGTGCGTGACTAAATAGATTCTATCATTTTGGAAAGTATTTCAATTTCGTTTTCGCAGTAATGCTCACTGCACAATCTTCGAAGAATCGCCTCTCGCCTATCGCATGCCTGCGGCCTTTGTTGACGATAAACTAGCCGCTGCGAATATCGCAATTTTGTTCATTACTGATGGTATGATACGCTATATCATTAACTTTGCTGATTATTTTCAGATCCGACTAAGAAAAATGGAATAAATTATGCGGTTTCCGCTCTCCACAATAGTACAATGCCTGTAAGATTGCCGTTGTCTCACCATCCCATCAACATCGGAGCGCCTGCTCGGGTTGCGCAACCGAGAAAACCAAGTGACATTCAAATATAACATTTTCCGTCTTTTGCGTGACCACTTAGAGACATGTTTAAGATTCTCGCGAAGTCACTGAGGATGGACTGAAATTCACGTTCAGTTCATTAAATGGTGAGGCACGCTACAATTTAGAAGTCGCGACGTGTTCACAGTAAGTCGGTATTAGCATGACCATGTTTTTATTGCGACTTTTTTTACCCGAACCATATCCTTTTCTAGAGATGACGGATTACGCACGGTCGCTTGCGGAATGCAGCTGCTCTTTAACGACGCTGCCACTCAGAAGGTTATCAACGATAACTGGAATTGGCAACTTTTCAGCGATTTTTATGAGAATGGTTTAACAGCGATTTTTTCACAGAACATAAGACGTTACAAACAACAAAATATACAGAAGAAAATGTGAATTATCAATACAAATCGAACTCTTCAGCTGTCCATTGGTGATGCCGTCTACCAACGCGCATCCGACGTAGGGCGCGTCACGGTATGTTTCAAACAGTCCAACATGATAGAATATTTTGAAGAACATTTTGTAATTTAATTCTCGTATGTTGCGAGATTTTTTTGTAACAGATATAGTCCCGTTTAGGACACTTTGATCGGCCTTTACACGCAAGACAAAGCTACCGGGGAGCGAGTGGCTGTTTCAATTCCTTTCTGGAGCGACTTCATCTGTCATCATACGGGCGCATGCGCTGGCTTGCACGGCCGCTCTCTACTGGATTCGAACGAGAATTTTTATGAGAATGGTAATACCTAAATTTGTATGATCACATAATTATAAATGACTAATTCGATTCATCAGGTGATTTTCGACGAAAAAATCCTGCCTGTCATTATCGGGCTCCAGCTCAGGCATTTGCTCATCTTACTTTGTCCGATCGTCTCAGCAAAGAGGAGGCACGAGAAAATGAGGAAATCTGTGGCAGGATATCGCCCCCTGATCATACGTTAGATAATTAGTGTTTTCGTCTAAAAATTAGGGATTTCAGCAAATCTCTATTCGCAATCCAGCGTCCGTGGGTTGCTGAAATTGGAATTTTAGATGATAGTGCGTGATATACATATTAAAAAATATTTTTTATTGCAAAAACAGATAGTAACTTGCTGCGACTTTGCACCGGGGCACTTGTATCCAATCGCCATGTTCTATCGACGATTAAATGCTTTGAAAAGTTTATCATTTCGCTTTAAATTGAAATATCGTTTTTGTTCAGATTTGATCGACCTATATATAAAGGAATAGTATGGTTTCAACATAATTATACTATTGGTGATACAGCTCGGAATTACTCATATATCGCTCGCATAGTAGGCCCATACTGTGAAACGGATGAGTGCGAGGTATGTGGCGGTTATTGAATGAATTGTAGAAAAATAAATAAATTCAGATTGCGAGAAATATGCTCATACTTGTATTGGAAAACCCGATGAACTGGTCAGAGACGAACAACAGACCGATCTGCATTCCTTCAGATGACAAAAGGGGCAGCCTGTACTATAGTCCCTCCATGGTTGTTTCACAACATAATTATTGTAAGAATTATAAATCAACGAAATGCTCTAAATGAATGTTTGTAGATGAAGGGAATTGGACACGAGCTGTTTTCGTGCGAGGAACACAAATTTTATGCGAGAAATCGAAGAAATACTCCTTCTCAGTTAATATTGTCACATTTTAATCTCGCTGTTCGACACAAATCAATCCAATTTTTTAAAGCTTGTTTAAAAATCCGTTTCAGGAATCACCTACACTGATTTTAGCTGTGCGTACTATGAAGTTGTCATCGATGAAAACTCCCAACGAGACGTATCGTCTGCAATATTTTCGCTGATAAACAGTGTTTATTCAGGGCGAAATCTTCCCTAGTGCTCAAATGTACTGGACCCCTACTATCGCTGGACTCGATGCCAAGAAAAGGATGTATCTCGCGGGCGGTTTCGATACGTTCTTGCAATTTGATGTGATAGCTTTTCCTATTTGATTTAAAAAAATAGACTTTAGGTAAATAGAACATTTGCGACCGATATCTATCGACTGTTTCCCTACATTCATTTGCTGACAGGAATCGGAAAACAATCGATCATTCCGATAGACGACTTCAGCCAGAAAACACTCCAAACAGGTTTTGTGTCCACAATCGCGACCAATTTACGCCTAATTTATTTTAAGATTTCACCTCATTCGCCATTAATGCGAAAGATAGAAAGGTATACTCTTGTCTAAAAACTATTTAGATGCTATGATTTCAGCCATCTGACGGCTATCATGAACTAGTCGCAAGCCTGCGTCCGTTCGAGTTTCAATCCCCAAATTTATCACGAATTACACCCTTCAACAACAAGCAAATTCTCGAGGATTGTGGAAATCCTGATAATACTCTATCGTACGGTGTTGCGATATCAAAGCTCGTGCAATGGCCTTCGGATCTCGCTCAGGAAATACATTGCTCGTAAGAATTTAATTCTGGAATCACTTCTATCTGGACAACCGAATTCAGCGGTATTCTCATCTCAACGCACCATGTTATCACTAGCACGGCATGCGTACCGTGAGTGAAAGACTATAAGAATCCAACTAAATGCTATCTATTTCAAGAGATCTGCAGCCAAGTCGATACCTGGTACACTATGGTGAAAACTGCTTCGAACGTGTGAGAAGTCGTGCGAATTCCAAGCCGTATAATGTCTCGGAGGTTCAAAACTCTTTGTTATGATTTGGTAATAAACGTTGTACTCTGCGCAGCCAAAATGCCCGGCTGGAAGACCCGAACTGCATGGAGAACTTCGAACCGTCTCTGTGAAGCACATCATAACGAAGGATGAAACGAATAGGTATTGTAATTGTTTGGCTATGATCTGTTGGGACGGTTTCAAGCCTATTTATGATGATATTTTTTGTGAGCGTCGCATTCAGGGACAAATCGGGCATTGCCATTCTTGAGCTGACTGAGTATCCAGTCGAAGTCTCCCGTGGCCATCTCCTTTGCTTATCTTTTGCTGGCCAGAAGTTCGATGATGATCTGATACACGAGTACGGGCCACCGGGTATGTTGGTTTCTTTACGCCTTGTTCTGTTTTTTATGCCATCACATAAGGATTCGGAGCGTGGCATAATGCCTAAGGTGATGGCGAATGGTTTTCGTGGCTTCTTTGACTTTATGTTTGCAATAGTTTTATTTTTCAGAGAATTGGAAGGCTGCATTGACACCATCGGTTCGTTTTGTGCGCCCTCTTTTCTGGTTCAATAGCAAATGTTCAGGCCGATGCGTTGCCTACACAATTCGCTCGGATAGTGCAGCGTCGAACGTTGAATATCGGCCCGGGGGAAAACGCGACGCTGCCTCAGCAGGAGTGCACTGTGCCTGAGACGGACAGAATGTTCATTGTGAGCAGCAAGAGTTCAGTGACAAGACATCTTGAAAGCGTAAGTTTGTTCCTTCTGCAAAATTCACTAATTGTAAGTAAACTAGTTTGCACGTCGCGCGATAGCGAGAAAAAACATCTTACACATATTCTCACTTCCCGTTCTCGCCACAGTTAGACGAGCATCATACCTGGAAACTATACTAATTATAATTAGTTTTAACAAATAAAGCATCCTATTGAAAAATCAATATACGCCAACTACACATTATAGGTGGACAGTGGTGGTGCCATCGTAAGGGATTCTGGAGGCAAACGTTTTCTGTTTGCAGTGCAAACCACGGAAATTATTAATCCGAGTGGCGTAAGCGAATCGCATTTTGGTTTAGATAATTTTATTATTTTCAGGAACGCAGAATCCATGCAATTCCCATTGATCGCGAGCGAGCTTTTATCTGCAAGATTATCGGACTTTGTCCAGAAAAGTACGAATTGAAAAATCAAGTTGCGCCAACTACACATTATAGGTGGACAGTGGTGGTGCCATCGTAAGGGATTCTGGAGGCAAACGTTTTCTGTTTGCAGTGCAAACCACGGAAATTATTAATCCGAGTGGCGTAAGCGAATCGCATTTTGGTTTAGATAATTTTATTATTTTCAGGAACGCAGAATCCATGCAATTCCCATTGATCGCGAGCGAGCTTTTATCTGCAAGATTATCGGACTTTGTCCAGAAAAGTACGAATAACCACTTTATTTTGGACATATAAATCAATTCCAGCACCGATTTCAAAAAGGAAAATCCGATTCCGATTCTTGTTGACGGTGTGGAGTATTGCCCTCCGGATAATTAATATCTTTATCATATTATTAATATTTCTGAGCATCAATAAACGTGCCTCAAATTGAACATTCAGACATCAAAGACTGCACTCATGTCAGATACATCCGTTTACTAATTGATATTTTACACCTGCTTTGATTTCTGTGCCAAATTGTCCCTTCACACTGACTTCGACTCGCAACTAGGGCTGTCAGGGTGAAGAATTCGTCTGCGCCGGTTCTCTTCTCTCTCTGATCGGCGAGAGGGTATGAAGAATGAAGAGAGACATTCATTACCCTGACTTCTTCTATCTACTCTCAGTCGATAGAAACTTGTTAATCAAGTCTCTGCTTTGCTCGTTGATTATCAGATATCGCTCTGTTCTAAAATGCTTTATCATTGAATTATATTTGGATGATCCATTTTTTGGCTCAGTGTTGTCTTCCACTATCAATCTCATTCCCTCTTCCCTTTCAGAGTGGTTGTTGCAACGGCCGGAAACAGAGAAGTGTCGAGCTGGAATGAATATGAACATGAATGTGCATGTCCATTCGTTCGCTGCCCTTCCTGAAAGTGCTCCAGAATTTTCCGCGTATTCTGCCTTTTCGAGCAGTTTACCTTCTTGTGAACTGGCGGAGCAATTCTATGAATTGAATACGTTCAGGCCACTTTTATGGCTACAGGTATGACACCTTTTTTTAAATCAATACAACTTTTTTTACAGTTCTCCTTCTCCGCACTCTCCGTTGTACTTGTGATCTTGACATTCTATGCGTATTCGAGCTGGTTCGAGTCCGTATTCAAGGTTAGTTTTCTGATTTTTCAAGCCCCTCATTAAGCGAATGCGCATCCGAAGACGCAACATCTTGAGCAGAGAGAAACATCTCGCACGTAATTTCCTACTAGGAAACACCATCTTTTCCTAGAATTGAAACCAACAATTTTTGAAAGAAATGGAAGAAAAAGTCGATATCTGATAGAAATAAAAACATTTCCAGGAAACACTCTTTATCCTACTCTTCTTCATTCTGATTCACGCCCTTGCGACGGCTACTTTAGTGGTAATGATGCCCAGCTGATAATGAAATCACGATTTTATTCTTCAGTTTCTTCACCTCTTCTCGTTGTGGACTGCTGAGACAGCATGCGATGCGCAGATTGATGCAGTAATGATTCCCTTTTTTTATTCCATGAGGAACATAGAAAAAGGTGACCGGTGTCTTTTCAGCGCTTCTGCCTTCTCCGAACCATCACATATTTCGTGTTCACGAGTTTCGTATGGATCCATGCCGATATCACCGTGCAGGTTGGATGATTTGGATCATATTCAGTTATCTTTCATAGTAAATAATTTTCAGAGAGTTCTGACTACTTTCACGGGCAACTACTTCGTGCATTGTGCTGTCGCGAGAGGAATGATAGTGATCATTGTGAGTTTCACAATCCCTTCATATTTAGATGATTTCTGATTCATCTCACTTTGCGTACTTGATATTTAAAAAAAACCAAGAGTACCAATAAAAGACAGGATTAATGTTTTTCAAGTGTATTATTATTTATTACAGGTAATCTACGCTGGTGCACTAACCTTCATCACGTACCAGGGGCAAGAGTTCTACGGACTGGTCCCTTTCTGCACCGGATTAGCGAAGAAACATTTAGAGGTAAACTTTTGCAGTTTGTGAATTGAATATTCACCAACTTATCCATCTTCTTCCATTTCCTTAGCAAACCTTATCACATCTGCTCGAATGTAAAATTTGATTAATTTTCAGGTTTTGCAAGCAAATACATTCACTATGCTTGTGGTTGACGTGATCAACTTCCTTATTGATGTTATGATTATAGTGTATAATCGCACCAAGTTCAAGGCTATGTGAGTATCACCGAACAACCCATTTCCAGACCCACTTTTTTATTATCGTGCTTCGAAAAAAAAATTCGAAGATCTAAATATCCCATGAAAATGCTCCAGAACTTCCAGGAGAAATCAGCCTCTTGCTGAAAAGTTTCGACATCGCCAAACATATTATTCGACAAAGCAGTTCATGCCCGTCGCCTTTCTCCACTTGTTCTTCTTTGTTGTTCAGCATAGTAAGAAATTATTCAATGATCATGTTTATAAACTTTTATAGTTGTCTTCTCACTCAAATTCAAAGAACAGTTCCCTAATCCGGCCCAGTATCTGACCAACAGCGGGCTCGGATATGTAAGTGAAGAAACATATTTTGGCAGTGTTCCGGTCATGTGCTTACTTGCTGTTCAAATGATGTAAACACCTGACAGCTCGAGACATCTTGAACGAAAATGGCGTGACACAGAATATGAAAGCTTCAAGAACTATTACCTGCAAAATATTTCAGTTGATGCCCTACTACACCTTCTCCTGTCCCGCCCTGATCCTCTTTCTGATGAGACGAGGGAAATTGCAGAGACAGGCCTCGGTAAAGAGTGCGATCGGGCCGAAGGAGGATAGCGATGTGAGTTTATTATGCCTGCATGGTTACCTATAATAAGAAGCGTTTATCTGAGAAAAAGTAATCAATTTCAGTAAAGAAAAAAATAAAATATTTCCAGTATCATTTCCGCGAGCTGCACAAACTCTTCCACGTGATCGACGGCGCCTTTCCCAGTACGGCGCCCGTTTCGAAACCAATTGAGAGGGATCGAGCCGTTACCATTGTTATTTGAACGTTCATTTGCGTCGATAAATTTGTAACATATTTATTCAGCAGCAACAGCCCAAGTTGATATTTGCACTGTTTCGCATTTTGTTCACGATTTGATTTGATTTGCATGAAATGTTGCATGAGACACAAACAACTCGCATTTCTATTCCATAGTTTCCCTCCTCATTCCTCCCCCACCCTCCCCTCTCGTACGGTCGACTCGCTCGCGATGGTGGAACGCTCGGACGGTGATAACTCGTGCACGGGACCAGGTGATTACGAGATGTTTGTTCGTTTCAGTTTTCAGATTTCGGGGTTGAATTTCGTGCGAAAAGTGATGAATTCGTACAGTAGAATTCGATTCATGTCAGTTACCAGTTACCGTACCAATACCGTACCCCTTTCAGACAGCAAGGATGCCACAAAGGGAGGAGAGTCGCGCAAGCGATCCAACGAGAAGGATAGCAATGAGAAGGTCGAGGGTACGGTATCGTACCGTAACCTGAATTTATTGAATGATTGCAGCTACGCAGGCGGAGATTACGCGCGGCAGTGGGGTACGATCTGTGTTTGAAAATTAAATAGTATTTGGTGTGTGTGTTCTGTGAAGTTTGATAATAAGAATACAATAATTTCCCTAATCAGGTAGCGGACGGCCGTCCCACTGGTCACATCACTGACGCGCCGACGCAAGCGTCAGAAGTCACCGAGGGGGTACGTAATCTTGAACCTTCTTCGGTGCTTTTACATTCTGTTTGGCAAAAATTACGAAAATTTTCAAATATTGAACAATGTGTCTAGAAGCGCTCAAAATCATATCATTTTATCACCACAGTTACACTTATTATCAGAACTGCTCGGCCACCGGGCCCGTCATTGTGGGCAGCGGCGAGAAGCAACTCGATGAGACGAAGAAGATGGACGAGACGATCGGAGGAGTGACTGCGGCGACGAAGGTGGAGGTCCGATATCTCGATGATCTTTGAACTTTGGTCTTTAGTCTTTGGCATTTGATCCTTGATCTTTGATTTTTCAAACTTCAGGAGGCCAAGACCAAGCCGATGGACAAGCTGGACCTCACAGCGCTCAACAACATGGTGAGAGTGATCTTTGATCTCCGGTGACCATTCGAAAGTTCAAAGATCAATTTTTGATAAATAAATGGTAAGTAACTTCAGGAGCGCTCGCAGATCGAGGACGAGGAGGATACGTACCACGCTGTGAATAATATATTTAATTATTTAAATAAATTAATTGTAAAATTATTAAAAATAATTCAGTCGACGTGGAAGTTCTGGCGCAAGAAGAAGAAAAGGAAGCGCGTTGGCAAGAGGAAGAGAACGAAGCAGAGAAGTACGAGCAGATCCAGATATACCGGTAACGCATTCAATCAATCCTTTATTCATTCGTCTCCTTTCTTCATCCTTTATTCTTCCTTCATTCAATCAATCTTTCCTATAAAGCAAATCAATCTTCGCTGTAACTTTGCCAAATAGAACAAGACTGAGATGAGATCATGAAAGAAGTCCGGTGATTGAAACTCATTATATTGAAATTGAAACTTATCGGGTTCAGCAAGTGCAATAATTTGCGAAAAGCACGGGACCTTTAGCAATCAATACTTACAATTCAGATAGGACTTGTAACAATTCCGTCACGTCGAAGCCGTCGAAGAAGGAGGAGCTCAATCCGTTCAATCCGGGAGGACCCCGTCTCGGGAGGATCTGTCGAGTAAGTGCAGACAATTCTAATGGATGGTCTGGCTCTATTTCGCAATACTCGTATTTTTCTGTGTTTAACGAAATCCGGTTAACTACGCTAGAACGAAATTCAAGTTGCGCAAAGTCCAGGAAAATGGCCTTTCTTCAGCAATCGTCACAGAAGCTCCGACGACTACAAAAGGTCCCGGCCTGGAAGCTATCGTCTTGAAGGTGATGAAACATATATATTTATTTTTTTAATTAAAAATAAATAAATATAATTTTCAGAACTATCAGAGGCACCTGGAGAACTAGAAGAAGTATCTATAAACTTTTATAGTTGTCTTCTCACTCAAATTCAAAGAACAGTTCCCTAATCCGGCCCAGTATCTGACCAACAGCGGGCTCGGATATGTAAGTGAAGAAACATATTTTGGCAGTGTTCCGGTCATGTGCTTACTTGCTGTTCAAATGATGTAAACACCTGACAGCTCGAGACATCTTGAACGAAAATGGCGTGACACAGAATATGAAAGCTTCAAGAACTATTACCTGCAAAATATTTCAGTTGATGCCCTACTACACCTTCTCCTGTCCCGCCCTGATCCTCTTTCTGATGAGACGAGGGAAATTGCAGAGACAGGCCTCGGTAAAGAGTGCGATCGGGCCGAAGGAGGATAGCGATGTGAGTTTATTATGCCTGCATGGTTACCTATAATAAGAAGCGTTTATCTGAGAAAAAGTAATCAATTTCAGTAAAGAAAAAAATAAAATATTTCCAGTATCATTTCCGCGAGCTGCACAAACTCTTCCACGTGATCGACGGCGCCTTTCCCAGTACGGCGCCCGTTTCGAAACCAATTGAGAGGGATCGAGCCGTTACCATTGTTATTTGAACGTTCATTTGCGTCGATAAATTTGTAACATATTTATTCAGCAGCAACAGCCCAAGTTGATATTTGCACTGTTTCGCATTTTGTTCACGATTTGATTTGATTTGCATGAAATGTTGCATGAGACACAAACAACTCGCATTTCTATTCCATAGTTTCCCTCCTCATTCCTCCCCCACCCTCCCCTCTCGTACGGTCGACTCGCTCGCGATGGTGGAACGCTCGGACGGTGATAACTCGTGCACGGGACCAGGTGATTACGAGATGTTTGTTCGTTTCAGTTTTCAGATTTCGGGGTTGAATTTCGTGCGAAAAGTGATGAATTCGTACAGTAGAATTCGATTCATGTCAGTTACCAGTTACCGTACCAATACCGTACCCCTTTCAGACAGCAAGGATGCCACAAAGGGAGGAGAGTCGCGCAAGCGATCCAACGAGAAGGATAGCAATGAGAAGGTCGAGGGTACGGTATCGTACCGTAACCTGAATTTATTGAATGATTGCAGCTACGCAGGCGGAAATCACCCGCGGCAGTGGGGTACGATTTGTGTTTGGAAATTAGACAGTAATTGGTATGTGTACTCGGTGAAGTTTGCTAATAAAAATAAGGAATAATTTTCCTAATCAGGTAGCGGACGGTCGTACCAATGGTCACATCGCTGACGCGCCGACGCAAGCGACAGAAGTCACCGAGGGGGTACGGTATCCTACCTTCGATTATGAGACCTATAACCAAAATATATCATCAACTCAATGGAAGACCGCACGTTCGGAAATTTACATACTCAGTGATAGCTTACTTTCTTCAGTACCATTACCGTAATTCCAACGTACCACGCCCAGAACGGAAAATATTAAATGAATAGGCAATCCATTGGCAATGCCAGAATTGACATTCCCATTGCCATTTTCAGATCCGCTCCATTGACAATGTCCGATTTGTCATTGTCACTGTCATTGTTGCGGTTGACTACCTGAATATCATATTGTAATATGTTGTCTGACTACCTGAATATCACATTGTAATATGTTATCAATATTGTCAGAATCGCTCGGCCACCGGTCCCGTCATCGTGGGTAGCGGGGACAAGCTCGATGAGACGATGAAGATGGACGAGACGATTGGAGGAGTGACTGCGGCGACGAAGGTGGAGGTGAGGGAGAGATGATCTTTGAACTTTGATCTTTCTTTGATATTTTCAGGACGCCAAGGCCAAGCCGCTGGACAAGCTGGACCTCACGGCGCTCAACAACATGGTAAGAATGATCTATTATATAAGGTCCTTTGTCGATAGAAAGATCAAAGATCAATGTTGAAAATTAATTTGTAAAATATTTTCGGGAGCGCTCGCAGCTCGAGGACGAGGAGGATACGTATCATGCTGTTAGTAATTAATTTTTATTTTTGTAAATAAATAAATATTTATTTAATTAATTCAGACAACGTGGAAGTTCTGGCGCAAGAAGAAGAAAAGGAAGCGCGGTGGGAAGAGGAAGGGAACGAAGCAGAGAAGGACGAGCAGATCCAGATACACTGGTAAGCAATTGTTTCTTGTTTTTTTTTCTTTGCTGTCTGTCTGCTCTAAAATACTTCGTTTAGGGAACAATTGTACAAAAAATTTATGCTGAAAAAAGTGCGAAATGAAAGTCCAAGATTCAAAATTATAATTCAGAGAGGACTCGTAACAATTCCGTCACGTCGAAGCCGTCGAAGAAGGAGGAGCTCAATCCGTTCAATCCGGGAGGGCCCCGACTGGGCGAGGATCTGTCGAGTGAGTGCAGACAATTCTAATGGATGGTCTGGCTCTATTTCGCAATACTCGTATTTTTCTGTGTTTAACGAAATCCGGTTAACTACGCTAGAACGAAATTCAAGTTGCGCAAAGTCCAGGAAAATGGCCTTTCTTCAGCAATCGTCACAGAAGCTCCGACGACTACAAAAGGTCCCGGCCTGGAAGCTATCGTCTTGAAGGTGATGAAACATATATATTTATTTTTTTAATTAAAAATAAATAAATATAATTTTCAGAACTATCAGAGGCACCTGGAGAACTAGAAGAAGTATC
>LS488001.1:12744-41983 GCA_900490705.1 Pristionchus arcanus
TATTAAAATTAATTTAAATATTGAAATATTAAATTTTAGTTGATTCTGGAGCAGCGCGACGACCTGGCGCGCATGCGTGAAGAGATCAACAAGAAGGATGAGCAACTGGTGAAGTTTATTTGATTCAAAATCATGAAATATGGCAATGAAAGAATGATTAAATTGACAGTCAATTATATCAATTTCACGCACAGTTCATTGATCAATTTGTTGATTGCCTGTCCAAAAAAAAAACGCTCATACTACTTGAGGCGGACGCGGAGGCGCACCGCAAACGCGGTCTGTGGCAGTTTCTGACGGGCACTTACCTCGCCAAGACGACGTCGTCTATCGTTGTAATGGCGATGTGTGAGTCTAAATTATCATCATGATTTTATACGAGGGGAATTGAAGTTGGCCGTTCATCGATTCTGTATGATGCCGTGAAACATATTTGAGGCGGAATACTGTGTATTAGTGTAGAACATCGAGGAACTAATCTGTTTTTTTTCTGGGCTCTGGCTACGACCGCGCGGAATGTGGTGGTGATAAGGAATGAAATGCCGAGCATCGGCAAAAACAGTAATTTCAGTCTACGCCGGGTTCGTCGCCGTGATCGGATCCATCTTCTCAAATAAACCATTCGATGATAATCGTCAGAATTTTTATTTTTATTTCTTGAAAAATTTAACGTACGTTCAGTCAGTGAAAATTGGAAAAAGTTGATTTTCAAGCAATAAAATGCTATTTCAGTGTACCTCACGGACGACTAAACAAGAGGCTGTTCGAGCCATTTCAAGTAGCTATGATCTTCTTCTATTCAGAATAAATTGATTTTGTGAACATATTGCTAATGCATTATATACAATAATAAAGTCTATGCATTTTATAAAAATATTTTAAGTCGTGTAAACCATTTTTCTTGCAAAATAAAAGCGCGTGAATCGTCGGCATTGCTCAGTCGCGAGTGACTAGTATGAGAACCAAGCGCTCGATAAAAGCTTGACTACCCTCGTGATCCTCACTTGGCTCCGATGCGTCTCCTACATCTTTTCTTCACTCTTATTGCTCCGCTATTCACCTGGACACCACTCCTTCCTTCGGAGCGAGGCCAGAGTGGCTGGGGAGTGCACGACTGTGGAGAAACGGAGTGAATCTTATCCAAAATTATCATTCATATTATCCAGTAGTTCGAGACGCAGAGTTTATCTTGCAATTTTTTCTTATACTTTTTTTTATATTTTAGACACCTACCCAATGGTATTAGACGTACTGCGTTCTCTGCTCGAGTGCTCAATCTCGAATCGCAACTTGAGTGCGGAGGGACGTTTGTTACTCGCAAGCACATTGTCACCTCGCCATCCTGCTTACTCGTGTGAGATTTGGCTACTTTTTTCATCGAGAATGAAGGGTGATGTGCTTCTCCTGATTCCTCTTCCATCATCACTATACTCTTACCAGCACATTGAACGACGCTGGTTCTCGACGACTGCAAAGTCGCGTTGATTGCGGGAAAAATGCAACGACCTTTCCTTTCAGGAACGGTCAGCCGGTGTCGGATGTATCCTCGCAAATAATCGTCGTTCACATTGTTTGTTTCTCGAGACCAGCAATTGGATATCTTCCGCATTATTTCAGGAAATGAACGAACCAGCTCAGCACTATCGATATCCGTCCGCTTTTTTGGACGATAAGGTTTTCCGGTGCAATGGTTTTTGCACAACTGTCCTTTGCAGTTTCACGGCGCAGAAATCGCCATTGTTGAAGTAAAGGAGGGCTTACAGCGACATTACCCAGCCTGTATCGCAGATGCCAACGTACGAATACCGAAAGATCTGAGGACGATTACTCCCCGTTCGTTTGCTTTCCATTTCATTTAGAACTTCATTTGGAAAGCCAAAAAACAGAGAAGTGCCGCTTATTTTACTTCAAAATTTGCGCGATTCCACTTCTTTGCAGAAGATCGCATTATGAATCTCACACGTGGAGATGAGACGACGAATTGTCTGAAAACAGAGGGACCAAGAAATATTTTTGACAACTGCACGATTATTATCACCGCGAGCAGCTCAACGACGTTCTCTGTAAGAACATCGAAAATATTTTGTTTTTGTTTTATTGGCCTAGATAAGTCCTGAACGTGCACGGGTATGAAATCGATTTTGAGGGATTTCTCAATGAAGAGGCAAAACGCAGATTTTGAGCTATGAACAGAAGCTTTTTCCAGTTCGCACCGGGAGATCCCATCATCTCTTCCGTGTCCAATTCATCATTATACCGTTACCAATTCCTCATTGGCTTACGAAGAGCGGTGATGAATTCCGATTCGGAGACAATTGAGGGAAAAGTGGACGGGCTAACTCTGGGAGTGTCCATCTACTTCTGGCGACAGTTCATTTGTGAACATACCGGTCAGTATGAGCGCGTTTTTCTCACTCTCCGATCATAGATATCCTGATTCATTATCATGATGCATCGTGAAATATATGAAATTTGAGATCGAGGAATTGGGAAATGCAAATGTTTTCAAAATGCAAATGAGTGAAATGCAACATTCAGGAGTTTGCAATCCCGATAACTACTTTCATCTTAAAGATCGATTTCGAAAGTACATCGAAGATGGTTTGCCTATTAGTCTCGTAATAACTACATTCAAAATTAAAGGGATACGAGTCGATCCTCCAACTGTACATAAGTGCACATCAAAGGCTTTCGATAACGTGAAGAATCGATTCTCAGCACTTCCCCGAATTTCGAAAACTGAGGCAGCAGATATCAAAAGAAAGTGCGGGCGAGGAGGCAAGAATTTGTAAGCATCGGACACCAGTTTTACTTTAATTACCAATTTCACCAGAGGCGAAACATTCCGAAAGGATTTGTATGCTGCTCGAATCTTCATGGGAAACCTGTGTATCAAGCCGTATTGTGAACGATCACGTTAGTAAAAAAAAATATTTTTATTGACAATTACATGGTTTAGGAAGGTATGAACCAAAGAAAATTTGTGATGGTGTTTTTATTGCTGAGAGACACATACTCGCTTCTTTCAACTGCTTTCGCACGTGAGATTTTCTTTTAGTAGACGTTTTCAAGCAGTTGTTTTTAGGGTGAACTTCAAACACAGTCGAATTTATGTACTTGGTGAGAATTATTATGAAACAACTGTTGAAATGGCAGTGGGACCCTTATGTCACGACGAATCGTGTTTTGTAATGTTTCCAACATTTATCCTTCTAATTGCCAAGATTTCAGACAGCCAACGATTTTATCATTTTGGTAGTCAAACGACCATTGTATGACAAAGGAGTGATTTGTCTTCCGACCAGAGAGATGGCTCTTGGACTTGAGAAGAAAGAAGTGAAATTATCGATGATCGATCTTGACCAAGGTACGATGTTACTCTGTATCTCTAAAAAGGATATAAAATAATAACAGAGCATTTAATCGTGAAAGAACAAATCGACGCCAAACTGACAAGAGTTAATTGCACTAACACCAAATCTTGTTCGTATTTTGACGTTGAAACAGTGAAGGATAGATCTGAGGTACAGCACATATATTATAAGGTCCAATATTGAGGAGTGTTGCAGTTTTTCGATGGCACTCCTCTAGTGTTCACTGAAGATGTTGACGGATCGGAGGTGCTGCAATTACTTATTTTGAAACAATACTTATTTTGAAAATATGAAATCTCTTCTCAGGTCATTTTTCTCGCCGGACTTCTGATCGGTCGTGAGAATGCAAATGATGTGAATCACACACTAAACTCGAGTACAATCTCATTTTCAGAACCGAAAAAGGGCGACG
The DNA here is from genome assembly GCA_900490705.1 of Pristionchus arcanus. NCBI lineage: Eukaryota > Metazoa > Nematoda > Chromadorea > Rhabditida > Neodiplogasteridae > Pristionchus > Pristionchus arcanus. The sequence goes on from LS488001.1 coordinate 16,531, forward strand.
GATATTTTGCATTTGATTGATCGAATATGCTTGCTCACGGGGATTTGCATGGAGAAATTCGACACGTTGAAGGTCTGCCCATATTATTCAATAAAAAAACCAAATCATTAATGAACATTAATCAGGACATCGCGGCACAGGAGAGTTTCGACACATCGGAAAGTATGGAATCATAAAACAATTTGTAGCGTTAATGTTTGCTTGCAGAAAGTGAAGTATTTGGCAAACTCACCGTAGAATTGTTTGAGAGGATCGACTATAATTCTTCTCAGGTGGAAAATACAGATTTGTATTCACTGTTTAACATCTTCAGGGAGCAACTAATGAATTGTTCGCACAATTGAGCGGTGACCCTCCAAAAGGATATATGCCCGAGATTAGTAGGCTGACTCAAGAAGAAAACGAGGAGCTACAGCACATCTGCGGAAAAGCACCGCCTAAGTATGTTTGCATTCGTATTTTTAATCAATTTTTTTTAAATCAAGGCCAGTGATTAACTACGGTGTCAACATGAGCACCTCTCAATTTGTGGTTGGAATTGGCCATCTCCTGGGATATCCCATGGATTTTGGATTTGGACCAGAATGCTCGTATGTGTTTACCTGCTTTTGTTTCGATATGTCCCGATCCAAACTTGATTCTGCAGGGGTGCAATTATTTCTCAGAGACACGTCCTTACGGCTGATCATTGCGTGGATGAGTTAGAGTTTTAGTATTGTTTATTTTTAATACGTTTATTGTTCAGTCTGTGGCACACTCCGTCCCGTGTGTATGTTATGTACGGAGCAAATTGCTTCAATCCGATCTTCTCAAGACACGATCACTCAACCTACAGCACCTACAGTCAAGTATATTTTAAAGATTGGCACAGTTGCAAACTTGCCACAAATCAAAAAAAAATTAAAAAGCGGACACATTAGGTGATCTGGAAAGAAATTTAAGAGAATTCTGAAGGTCCCCTGCAAAAATTCCGGTCAGCGAATAGCTTACGTCAAGCACATAATATACCCAAAGCATCAATCAATAAGGGAAGAATGAATCGGCCAATCCTTGAATAAGGGAATGGAATTCTTATTCAAGAGTTGCTCTTTGATTGACTGTTTTCACATAGGTATTTCACTTTAAAATGCTCCGATCGAGCTGAAATTTTTTGTACGAAGTCCCAAGGGGTAAACTATGGCCATGACAAATTTTCATGTAGATTTTTGATCTTTGACCTCCAAAAATAATATTGAAATTTTGCACTGGAGTTGCATTCCATTGGACTGAGCATAGAAAACTATGTCATAATCTAGAATTTGGCGGCATTTGGAACAACTTTGATCGAATAACATTCAAAAACCTAGCTTTCAAGAGCTAAATCAGATGGATTTTCCGAAGAAACTCATTAAACTTACATATCCTTTCTCAGGTGAATGAAAAATAACCTACTCAAGCTACCTTTAAAAGTTAGAAATGGCTTTATTCGTGAGTTATGTGCCTTTTGTTGAAAACTGCTCTTATTTAAGGATTGGCACGACCGCGTCATTCTTGAATAAGAGTTGAATGAGAGGGAGGGGAAATCGACCCTTCATTTCCCCTTATTCTCTTCATTTGCCAGCCCTAGTATGATCTTTCCGATTTCGCCCCCACTGTCGAATTACTTCTTCCTCACCTATGTGGGAGTTTTATGAAGCAACATGTCATCGAATTAAATGCCCCTCGGGCAATTTGGCAATCATCATTTTTCCGACCATGACCCGGGGTTCATGCTTCCGAAGTGTGCCATGACCATGAACCCCGGGTCATGGTCCAAAACTTGAAAAAGTGATAGTATCCGAATTGCGGTCTAATGTTATTAAAACATTGTAATTGATTGGTAATTTTATAAAAACACTCCCACATAGGTGAGGAAGAAGTAACTCGACGGTGGGGGCGAAATCAGAAAGATCATACGCGCGGATTTTCTCAATTTGCAAGGTTCGGGGTGGAAAATCAAAAATACTGTACCCATCAATTTTCAAATTTTATTTTTTTTTGTTCACATAATGACTCCTTCTTAACAGAAATAAAATTCCCTGTGTTTGAATGTTAAGTACAGCGGAAAAACTATTTTTGGTTAAAAAGTGCTATATTTTAACGTTTTTTTTTTAATCTTTTTTATTCTTTGTCCCCCGAATTTGGTCAACGTACCAAAGTTGTTCAGAATAATTTTCCGCATTTTTTGGGCCCAGAGCCATCGATCTAGCTCATCTGGGAGCTGAGATACGGCAGAGCCGGACCCAGGACCGGGAAATAACCAAAAGCCGGCTCTGGGACAAATAACCTAAATCAATCGAATTCTTTACTCTAGGGTATGCTCCCATCGAAAAAAGAGATTTTTAAAAAATGTTTGAAAAAAATTGTTCCCGGGATCGTACATTCTTTCCTGTTACCTGTGATAAAACATTCGATTCTCACTTGTTTCTGATGAATTAACTACAATTGATATTGGGCCCCTATAACTGTGATGGGCCCCCATAACTGTGATATTGGTGAAAATATTGGTCCTGGATGGGCCCCCATAATTTTCTTGGGCCCCCACAATTTTCATGGGCCCCCATAAATTTAGAAGGCCCCCATAACTACAACAGAGCCTACACCGCAATATTATAATCATTTGAAATTAAAATTAATCTATGATGATCCATGCTCCATTTAGTGTACCTCACGAACGACTAAAAAAGATTCGATCCATGTCACGTAGCTTTGATCTTCAAATCAGAATAAATATATTATGTGATCTTATTGCTCTTACACTGTTATCATAATAAAAGCTGAGCAATGCTATTTGAAAATTATTTTAAGCCGTTCAATCCGTTTATCCTTGCAATATAAAAGCACGTGAAGCCGCTTCGCCTTGCACACTTGCGAGTGACTCGCTTGGGAAAAAAGCGAGCGATATAAACGTGGATTGTTCTCCTTTACACCTCTCCGATGCGTTTCCTTCTTATATACTTCACTATCCTCGCTCCGATATCCGCCTGGACGGCGTTGTTGCCTTCCGAGCGCAGTGAGAGCGGCTGGGGAGTGCCAGGCTGCGGAGAAACGTATGCTATTCTAAAATATTGCTACATCAATTTCCAAATAGTTTATGACATCTAATATTTTTTATTGAATATTGCATGCCGTAGTGCAACGAGTTTGTGTCTCAATATTTCGCAGTACTTATTTTTAGTATTTTAGAAATCTGAACGATTATATTGCTCCTTCGTGGTCGGTGAGAGTGCTCAATCTTGATACACAACTTGAGTGCGGCGGAGCATTCGTTACTCGCAAGCACATTATCACCTCGCCATCATGCTTGCTCGTGTGAGACTCTACTATTAGCCTTCATGGAGTTTGTCGTCTCGCTGAGCTTAGAAACAAGTCTGAATATTCATTGTGTTACTTTGCAGCTAATTTGATAATATCATGTTGTGTTTGCTGAACACATTTGCCCGATTTGTATAAATAAAATATCTATTTTTTCCATTAATCTCATTCAGGAATGGTGAGCCGGTGGAAGATGTCTCCTCGCAAATTATCGTCGTCCATGTTGTTTGTTAATATACCAGAAATCGGATATTTCATTTCTCATTTTCAGGAAATGCACGAACCCGCGCAACACTATCGATTTCCGTCTTCCTTTTTGGACGATAAAGTTTGCAGATGCAATGATTTTTTCATAATCGCTTCTTTTAGTTTCACGGCGCAGAAATTGCCATTGTTGAAGTGAAGGAGGGCTTACAGCGACATTACCCAGTCTGTATCACGCATCCCAACGTTCGAGTACCGAGACTCCTGAGGACAGTGACTCCCAGTTGGGTTACTTCCAAATTCAGCTATATTCCGAAATTAGTTTACTTCCGATTTTTGTTTAATTTATACAGCACTATTGCAGAACATGACATCGTGCGTATCACTAGTGATAACCCATTTACACTGACGAATTGTATGAAAACGGAAGGACCAAGAAATATCTTTGAGAACTGCACGATAATTATCGGCGCGTCTAGCTCAACGTCGTTCACTGTTAGCTTTATTTTTTTTTCGATTTTGGTCAAACTAGTCATGCTATGTATTTCATCGACAACCCAAATTTACCGCTCTACATCTCGCCATTTCTTAATGTCATGGCAGAAATAGAAGAGATTTCATAAATTGTCAGTCAGCACCGGGCGACCCCATCTTCTACCAAGATTACGCAGCAGGCCGTTGGAGTGAGTTCTTGCTCGGGGTGCGGAGAGCGGCAAAGAATTCGGACACGGAGACGATTGACGGAGAAGTTGACGGGATGACCATGGGAGTGTCCATTGACAGCTGGGGGCAGTTTGTTTGTGAACATACAGGTTTGTTTGAGTGTTTTCCTTTCCAAATGCGGCAGTGTTCGATAGTTCAGGAGTTTGCAATCCCGATGACTACTTTCATCTTAATGATCGATTTCGAAAGTACATCGAGGATGGTCAGTTGATTACTTTTTTTCTAATTACATCTAAAATTTGAGGGAAGGGAATCAATCCTCCGATTGTTACCTGCACGTCGAAGGTTTTCGACGATGTGAAGAGCCGATTCTCAGCGCTTCCCCGAATTACGAAAACTGAAGCAGAAGATATCAGAAGAAACTGCGGGCGCGAGAAAAAATTGTAGGCACTCGACTGAATTTTATTTTCAATTGTCATTTTTTTAAAGAGGTGGAATTTTTCGCAAAAATTTGTATGCTGCTCGAATCTTCATGGGAGATCTGTGTATCAAACCGTATTGCGACAGCTTACGTAAGCAAAATATCTTCCTTTATGGAAAAAAACCGCTATTTAGGAAAGTATGAGCCCAAGAAGGTTTGCGACGGTGTTTTTATTGCTGAGAGGCACATACTCGCATCCTTCAATTGCTTTCGCACGTTAGTTTTTTTTCTGTTTATGAGTGTATGTTTATTCATATTTTAGGTTGAACTTCAAACGGACAGATCTTTATGTGCTTGGCTATCACTATTATGAAACTACTATTGAGAGGGCCGTGGGACCCATCATGCACTGTAATATTGCCCACATTCATCATTCTAATTGCCAAGTTTTCAGACAACTAACGATTTTGTCATTCTGATAGTTAAACGGCCTAGGTATTACCAAGGAGTTATTTGTCTTCCTACCAGAGCGATGGCTCTAGAACTTGAGAAGAAAGATGTGAAATTAGCGAAAATCGAACTTGACGACGGTAAGATGGTTTTCGATTTTGCTAAAAAAAAGAATAAATGAAATAGAATATTTGATCGTGGAAGAACAAATCGACGTCAAACTTAACAGAGTTAATTGCACTAGAACCAAATCTTGTTCGTATTTCAATGTCGAAATTGCGAAGGATAGATCTGAGGTACGTCAAGTATTATAATTGAATGCCCAAAATTAGAGAACTTTGAATTTCGCAGTTAATTGACGGTGCTCCTATAGTGTACACTGAAGATATTGACGGATCAGAGGTGCTTTAACTTTTTATGAAGGCTTGCATGCCGAAATCACTTTGTAGGTCATCTTTCTCGCTGGGCTCCTAAATGGTCGCAAGTATGCAAAAGATGTGAGTTGCATCCTTGGGCCAGGAACAAAATCAATTTTAGAACCGCAAAAGGGCCACGGATATGTTACATTTGCTTGATCGAATATGCTTGCTCACTGGAATTTGTATGGAGGAATTCGACACTTTGAAGGTTCGAATGCTATCAAATAACTCTATTCATAAAAAAATTAATCAGGACATTGCGGGACAGGAAATTTTCGACACATCGGAAAGTATGGAATCATACAATTATTTTTTTTGAATGTTTGCTTACAGGAAGTACAGGAAGTGGGATATTCCCCTTTCAGTTTTATCAGAAGGTCGACTATAATTCTCAGGTATGCAAAAAAATTCAATTAAAATAAATCAATTTTTGTACTTTGTAATTTTGCACTCACAGTTAAATATCTTTAGGGAGCGACTAATGAATTGTTCGCGCAGTTGAGTGGTGACCCACCCAAGGGCTATTTGCCCGAGATTAGTAGGCTAGCTCAAGAACAAAATGAGGAGCTGCAACATATTTGTGGAAAGGCAACGCCTAGGTTGGTTTAAAGTTGCATTTAATAATTTCATTCATTAAAAAGCCCGGTGATCAACTACGGCGTAAACATGAGTACATCACAGTTTGTGGTTGGAATTGGCTCTTTCCTGGCCTATCCCATGGATTTTGGAATGGGACCAACGTGCTCGTAAGTTGTCCACCTTGTTTCGAATTACTTATCGTGAGATTATTTTCCATTCCACTCGTAGCTGACCTTTGACAAACATTCGAGGGACGGAGTTAGGGAGGAGGCGGTAGATCAAGTGTCATCCTTCACCCACAATCGATAGCTCGCTAACCAGCACATCTTATTTGATGAGCATTTGAACCGCACGATACTTCGAATGCATGCGCCAATTTGTTTTTACAGTGGTGTGATTATTTCTCAGAGGCACGTGCTCACGGCAGATCATTGCGTGGATCGGTTCGAATTTCATAATATTTTGCTTTTTAAAATATTTTTTGCAATGATTTTCAGTTTTTTGCACACTCCATCCCGTGTGTACGTTATGTACGGGGCAAATTGCTTCAATCCGATGTTCTCCAGACATAATCATACTACTTACAACACACCTAGAATGATGGGTCTTTTTCATTTTACCAGTATTCATAGCCTGTTCGCTGTTCTGATTTGTGAAAATTCCGAGACTAGATTAAAGACTCGCTATAATTCTCAAAAACTTTGCAGGTTCCATGCAAGAATTCCGGCCAACGAACAGCCTACGTTAAGCATATAATATATGCGAAGCATCAATTGTGGAGATCGTTCGTTACCAATGTGCAAAATCGTTGATCACTCAAATTTTGTTCCAGTTCGCGCCAAAGACCCACTCAGTTCCGTGACGCTTACCACAATAAATATCGCGGTTATGCAGTGGGAGACTTCGCAATTCTCGTATTACGGTAAGCAAAAAAAACTAAAATATTGTTTGTTCGGCGTCTTCCCATTTCTCACTAAATCTGCAGAGAAGATCTCGTTTTTGATTCGACCACGAGTCCGATTTGTATGCCCAAACATGAGCAAACATACAAGCAGGAGATACTTTATGCTTACGGAGTGGGCGGTGCGAGTGAGTTTTCATTCCCGAACACCAGTTTCAATACAAACAAAAATTGTCAGCAAACTATACGGTCCGTGAAGCCCTCAAACAGAAATCAGACGTTGGCATCGTCACGCGTGCTATGTTCAACAATCACTCGAAAGCACTTGGTCGGCCGGAAACGAGAATCGGAAGGGACGAAGACTATTGGGTGGAGATAGACAATTACAAGGAGGGACTGCCTGCGCTCGACCAGGTACGATCAATTTAAATTCAAGTATTTGTGCAAAATATTTTGTGTTTTAGTTGCAGCTATTACGGCATTTTGCTATTGTTTTTCTTTTTTTGTCTGTTTGTGAAAACAAATGAAAATGCTGCTTGTAGGGAGACAGTGGCGGTCCGTGGATGCGGACTAGCAAAGATGACCGGTCCGTCCTCGTTTCTGTCACTTCGCAGGGCCGAGGCCGGTATAAGGTAACAGCTTAATTGTGCATAAAAATCATCTTTTTAAGTCAATTAAATTTTTAATTATGTAATTATGGTATAATTGGCAGGAATACAAAAAGTTACCCTTCATGAGTGAATGGGGACCAAATCTTGAGCGGGAAGGCGATTTCATCTGCAAATGGACGGGCATCTGTCCTATGGGGTGACTCTTTTCTGAACAACAACAACAACAATAATAATAATAATAACAATAATTGCAACAACAATAATAATGGTTGTTCAGAATCGACGGATCTCGCGATAAGCAAGCAACTGAAATTGATGGTAAATTGATGGTGATATTTTGGTTGAGGAAGAAAAATAATTTACAGGAGTGGAATACTGTGCGGATGTCCCAGCAGCATAATGAACATTCAATAAATCTTGTCGTTCATATATCTTAATTTGATCTTAATTTGATGATATTGATGTTTGTCATAGACGAATACAAACGATCAAAACTTTTGCAGTATAACACCTCAAGATTCATTCCTTGTCTAGGTGATCTACGACATGACCAGATACAAATAAAAAATATCGAAAAAATATCTCCTCCGCACATAATAAAAGTGAAATTTGGTAAACCTCACGAACAAAAAAGAAAGCAGAAGCTATGGGAAATTCGATACTTCGATGCTCTTTTTTCATAATTAGTATTTGGGGACAGAATATAAGTTGAACTGTTCTGTGGTTTTCAATTTTTTAAAGATATTTAACTCTAAGTGATAAATGGAAGAGAATCGGGTGTCTACTGTTGCTGGTACGCGCAAGCGGGTGGATTGTATTGCACAAACTGCTGGCGAGTATCCACCAAGCAGGCAGACTTGGTCACTGAGTAGAATCCACTGTGGTCGTAGTTGTTGTACGGAGGCGATGGCTGATGCAGAAACTGCTCGCTGTTCGATCCCATCGAGTATGCCGAGTGCTGGCTGTGCTCCGATTCCAGTGAGAAAGGGCCGGATGTCTGCAAATGGCGTGGGTAAACGACAGAAAGACATGAATGACACGGATTCGTGTTATACTTTTGAGAAGAATTAACATCAAAAGTATGAATAGACGCACCGGAAATCCGAGAGGAGATGGAGTGGTGCAGTTTGAAGATGGAGTCAGACTATTAGCATGCTTCGCGAGCTGAATCGACAACTGATTTATCAAATCCGAATTAATCTTTTCACCTTAACGTGTCTTGGTTGGCTTCCGAAATACATCAATGCCGGCTTGGCTGCTTGCAATCTGCAACAACGTTTACAATGAAATTATGTCTGAAAGCGTGACACCCATAGATAGAGTAGCAGATAGGCAGACAGACACTACGAGATGCAAGTTATGATATGATCAAGTAATGGAAATGAGTGCACCTCTCCACTATGGTTGTGTAGCCCCGGGAAAAGGCCAGTTCCGCAGGAGTTTGATCGTTGTTGTCGCCGATTTCCTGAAAATATAATCAAATAATATTGGATTTTAAAAATTTCGATGGATTTCGCAACGTACCAGACTCGCTCCCGCTCTGATCAGTTCATCAACTGCCATCAAATTGTTCGCACTGACAGCCAGGAAGAGTGGAGTTGCGCCGTCGTCGTCTGTTGCGTCCTGTAAGAGAATTTGAGAGATATTAAGAAGTTGGTTGGTATTTTAAACCGCGAAGACTGTCATTTGTTGTGCAAACAATGATCTGGTAGCATCGCTGCTAGGGTTGGCTTGTCGAGAAATGGCTCTCCTCATTCTGCATGCTCTCTCACTTCTCGGATCGGCGAGAGAGTGTGCGAAATGAAGAGACCATTATTCGACAAACCATCCCTAATCGCTGCGCCATGCAAACTATCAGCTTTGGAATATTGTTTTCCAAGAGATGACGGCGATATATCAATTAGTCTTCTATTTTTGAATTATATTGTTCGTTGGTTGAAACTCACCTTGTTCGCATTATTAGCGACTAAAAATGAAATCATCTTTCCATTAATAGAATTGAACTGCGCTGCGTGGTGCAATGCGGTTCGGCCCATTCGATAGGTGACATTCTGGAAAGATCAAAGATCAATGGTCAGAGTTCAAAGATCAAACCCTATCGCCATTGAAGTTCACATCCGCTCCGGCTTTGATCAATAGCTCCGCTCCTCTGATCGAATGATTGCAATTGGCTGCGTAGAGCATAAGCGAAGTGCGGTCTTTTAGATCAACCGCTGTGAGTTTGGACTGGAAATAAAGAGTTGTAATCCATATTCCAACTGATGTCGGACACATCCCGGACAATTCTTCAATATTTGACCGGTATTCACCGGGATTCACTTAGTGCCCTTCCGTTCCAATTTTTCAACCCACTCTCTGCTACTTACCTTATCATTGTACATTGGATGAGCTAGAATGACCTCCATCGACAAATCATCGAAATGCTGAGCAGCTTCGTGTAGCGCTGTCATGTTGGACTGAAATTCACTAATTGTAAAAAAAATTTCAGCTTCAAAACTGGCGAAATGTGCGAAAGCGAACCTCATTCGTGATGCCCGGATCAGCTCCCGCCTCTAGCAGTCTCTGGACGAAGGAACTTCGAGCGTTTCTGCACGCATAGTGAAGCGCCGTGTTTCCGTCTGCAAAATTGTTCATTATCATCCGTTTCTTTTTTTTTTCGTTGCAATTATGTGCGAATATATACAGTTATGAAAGTGAGAAAGCTCACAATAATCCTGCGCATTCACGTCCATCCCAAAAGAAATTAGCAGGCTACAATCTGAGATGATATCGGCGGCACATTTCTTCGAGTTCAATGCGAGTAGATGGAGAGACGTGCGACCTTCGCTGTCGAGTTTGCAGGCGAGTGGGCGCATCTGAAAACATTCGATGCTGTTACGCAGTGATTGGTGAGGTTTCACTGCCGGTACAGCCGAGCCTTTACTGAGTAGCAATTCAACCTCGAATGAAATCCTCTCGTCACCCCTCGCCGCCTCTTCCAGAGGCGTCAACGGATGTCTGTTCAAAGGTGGAGATTGAATTTCAAAGGTGGGTGCCGAATTGTGAGAATGGTCCAGAATCTGAACAGCATTATTGTCGTCGATTTGTCCGAAGACTCCACTGTTTCTCATTTGCCTGGCTGCCCTCTCGGCCTCTTCGCGCGCATTAGCTTCTTTGGCGGCTGCAAAAGATTCATCAGTTGATTTTTTTAACGCAAAGAGAAGAACTTACTCGGGACCCTCCAAATCGGTGCGATAATACCGTCTTTCTGATGCCTACCGGCAATCAGCACTCCGAGAGCGATGAAAGCAACGAGGAGGACAACAATGACGACAATTAGAACGACTGAAATGGCAAGAAATGTAAAACTTTGATCGTTGATCTCTGAATATTATCTTCGTTCTCACCCGGAATCTCAGATCCCTCTTCATCTTTAGCTATGAGCGGAACGTGAATGGGCATGGCGGGATTGAGAGGCTGTAAAATACATGACTACACTTTTTTTTGCATCGAACAACAATGAACATTTCGAAATATTCATTTTTGAACCGTTGAAACTGAAAGGAACGATTCAGTACCTCTTTTGCTTCCATAGCTGCAATGAAGCGCGCCACAGCGTGAGCATCCTTGAAGCATCGTTTCGTGCACTCCTCGAGATCGATCTGGAATCGATTGTTATTGTGGTGCCGTGTGCTTTTTGAATGATATTAGGTATGCAAATTGCTGAGACTCCTTCGAAAGTAGAGTATGCTCGAAACAAGGATCTTTACCTGCAACACGACCAACACTCCGCTCATCATCATCTCCTCAGCCGATCTCTTCACTCGATTCGAATACTCCGCTCTCGCATCATTCCTCGCACCAAACTGCACCCTCTGCCCTTCGCCATGCACCGAATTCCACTCGAACACATCCAATTCCGCCTCGGTCTTCCTGATTTTCACCGTAGTCCTCAGTCGCTGAGACAGCGAGAACAGGAAATCATCGACTTTCTTGACGAAGAAGGAGGGTTGAACGAGTACGGTGATGTTGACGTCGGTCTGCGATTTTTTCCATTGCGTGTACGAGTAGTAAAAGTCGCGCTTACCATGGTGTGGTGTGAGTTTGATTTGTCGTTGGGGATGGGATGAGCGCTGGGTGGGCTGTAGAAATTGTCAACTGGAGTGTCGCAGAAGCGACCGCTGAACCCGGGGCTGCAGACGCAAGAGAACCCCCTGAAAATATTGCATTATTGTATTCACAAGAATAACCACTGGCACAAGGATAATGTCCCGCACGTTTTCATCAGTAAATCAAATATTCACATTACAATAACAATTCGTTTTCGTTCATCGAACAAGAGTTGCAAAACGAGTTGAAGCACATGAGAGACTTACCGCATCTCCGTCCTATTCCTCAAGCAGGCCTCATACTCCTTGCACTTGAGTATTCCATCAGAAGCCAGGCACGGATCCGTATAATTCCTCTCACAATTCGGCCCCGTGAACGCGGGTTGGCAGATGCACTCGTCGTCCTCGCAGTAGCCACCGTTGAGACATTCCGCGTCTCCTGGGAATATTTTTTGATCGTAGAATGCACCATTTATTGGCGTGATCTACTGAGTGGAGAGCTGCGAGCCATGCAGCGTACCCCCGTCTGAACAGATTTAACGCAAGGAAGAAGAAGAAGATGGCCGTCATCTACTGCCAGTACTTAATCCAAAGACAATGCTGGCAGTGAGTAATTTCTGTCAGTTGACTACTGAACTCGCAATTCGTGAATTCTGACAAAGTGTTATGTTTCACAGTCAAACTAATAGGGTGGATGAAAATCAGAAAGCAATGATTTGGAGATTTCTGAGCAATTTGTTACTATTCTGAAAAACGACGAGGATGCCTCTTTTTACGACGGGGTAGGCTAAAGTTGATTCTGAAATTCAACTCACTACTGCAACTCCCCGCCTCGCACAGTGGTCCCGTCCTTCCCCCCGGACAGATGCACTCGTAGGATCCTTCGCTGTTGAGACACGTCGATCCGAATGAGCAGGGAGAGTGGAGGCACTCGTCGATGTCATCGTGGCAGAGGGCGCCCTGGGGAGATCAAAGATCAAAGATCAAAAACAAATTACTCACGGTCCATCCCCAGTCGCAGACACATTGATTGTCGATGGAGTATCCATGGGCGCATGATTTAGTGCTATTGGTTGGTTCTGATTGAGCACCCGCGAAGAGTGCGAGTAGAATCAATAGCATTGTCCTTTACACTTACAGTCACTCAGTTTGCCTAAAACTGTAACAATAAATAATACAACACTTGAATAATTGTAGAAAATAGGCAATAACGCATAAAAAATCTTCAAACAGACTCTATCGCCTCTAAATCCACTCAATATCCGGTGTCACTTTTCATGCCTCGCGGCACTGTTTCCTTCCCTTATGCAATGCTTAGACCGGAAGTGCGAAGGATGCCGAAAGGAGGGAAGAGAATTAACCCGCTGGGAGGTAAATTTAAGTCTGATGAATGTGCTTGCCATTTGGCTCTTTATGGACTTTTTTCATTGGCTGATATTGTGATGCAATGATTGAGAAATCGCGAATTCAATCAATGAAATGTGTCGAGGTTGGTTGTATCGATTGGCAAAGTGTTGCAGAAAACTGAAGTAAGTAGTTTTATCGCACTGTGAAAGTTCCCGTCCAGTTTCCTAATCTCTTTCGTACCCCCAGGCAAGCCTTGTGTCAAACTGCTAAGCTGATATACCGGAAGTGCGATGAGTACCGAAATATAGCAGTGATTATCCCCTTCCTCCTCCTAGTTTGAGAACTCGTAGATTAGACGAGAACAATAAGAGCGATGTTCTCTGGCAGAATAAGAATATTGCGATCAAGTGAAGACCATCGACGTGCTGTGCGAGGGCAATGTGACAGGCACAAATTAATAATTTTCACTGCATTGAAATCACGTGTTAGTACACACATCGCAACATGTGTTATTCAGTGTTCAAGATAAGATTCGGATTTCTGCAGAATGAGGGATTCTTCTATGAATCTTCAACGATCGGTGGCTCATTCGGTCTTCAGACGATCGATTTCTGAAATGGATCGTAGTTGCATCTATGTAATACCAAGGACCCAATCTTCGATGTTCAAACTTCCATACTGCCGTAAACCTTTCATTTCATTACTAACATTCTAAAGAAGTCCACACTTGTTTAGCCCGTTTGACGCTCTTTTTCCTAAGGTGACCGTGTTATGAGAACTATCTGTCACCCCTCGTATTGCATTGACTCTTGAAACTTTCCTTTCTTTCTTCATTCATCGACACTCTACCTTATTACCTAGCTGACTAACCATTCGTAACAAAGGGTTTGAAATTCAATTACCAGTAGCACTCGGTCCGGATCTGCCCGAATCCTTCTGACTTTCCTCCTTCTGTCCCTTCTCATCCTTGAGATTCTTCTTCTCCTTTTGACTCTTCGAACCCTTCTTCGTTTTCTTCGAGGACGTATGAGAAGTGGCTGAAAATGAGTACTTCTTCGATTTCTGACCCAGCCGTTTCTCGCAAAATATCGCCTCCCTATCATCCTCATTCCCTAATTCTCTTCACATTCTGAGCTGTAAGTTCCAAAAATGGTATGTTGTCAAAATAAAAATGAAGTTAGGGCTCACAAGGATCGAAAATGGCATTGCCCAGCTGATTCTTCTGCTTGATCGGCTTCTTCACACGTTTCTTCTTGTGACTGTCAGAGGCGGAACCTTAATTTAATTATTCTTTGTTATCAATCAATAATCTATCAAGCATCCGTTGGGTTGCCTGATGATATACGCTGTTCTTCAACAGATAATGATGTCTTCTACATAATTATTTTGTTTATATTTCTAAATTGTAAGAATATTTGTAAATTCTGACCACTGGAGGAGCCGGAGGAGGACGGTTTGCCGTCACGAGTGCCCTGCACGCGAACGACCTTGTATCTACAATTCATTGTAGGAATATTAGATGAGGACAATGATGATTGTTGCTGACTAATATGAAAATGTTGCGTGATAAACAACATCATGGCTTAAACGAGTCTTCATAATTTCGAAACGCACTTGCTCGGGCCCTTCATGTCGTCCATTTTGCGGTACATTACGACGAACTAAAATATAATAATTGAATAAAAATATATTATTTAATTAATTATTACTTTAATAAATTACCAGAGCAACGAGCACTATCGAGGCGAGAACGCAGTAAACAGCGAGGATAATGGTCCAAACTGAAATGAAGGTAATCCACATGCGAATTATTCCCAGGTATCTGTTTCTCCTTACCCAAAAACAATAAGATTAGTGCGAAAAAAATGTTTGTAGCCCACTCTTCTCACCTTTATCGCTGCTTTCCATCGCACAAAGAGGGCGCGATTGAGCACACGTCAATTTGACCGAAGACACGTTCCATTTCGAGTCGTCACGACTGAAACAAAAAATAGGATCAGAATCTCCAAATTTTATCAAAAATGTACGAGCGACCATCACCGAAGGATAGCTTCGCACTAAATGGTCCATTCATCCATGATAGATTGCACCCACAATAGAGAGTACGCGAAGTGAGAAGCAGTTTCATCCGCGAATACTTCCAAACAACGAACCCGATCATCCACTTTCCATCATCGCAGCTGATCTCGTTCACCCAAAGCCACGTGTCGTCTGAGGAGTTATGCAGCCTAAAATATAATAATTATTCAATTTAATTTCGAAAATAATAATTAATAAATTACCAAAGCCGCGTGCTGCAAGTCTCCACGCTCTCGGCTGTGATTTTCAACTGAAAATATATTTAATTATATTATTTCATGTGTAATTTTAACCTGTTGGCAGTCATTTCCATCACAATAATCGACGAGATCTGAGGGATTGCAGCGAATTCCGTGGGAAGAGATCAATTGGGCAGACGGCTGGACGATCCATTCCGACTCATTCGCTCTAAATTAATATAATGATCTTAAAATATTAAATAACAATAAACTCACTTCATTTTCCACACGCCGTCGCTACAGTGAATACCATTGCCCTCGACCCATTTGTCTTCCGGGGTCTTGTGCCTGAATAATTTCTTTCTTTCATCAAAATAATAAATTGAAGCATACCAGAGACTGCGGTTGAGCCCGCTAACGCCGGACGTGGTGATGTTGATCTAGAGCAAAAATATCGTTTTTTTCACCAATCAAGAATAGCAAATAATGATCTAGATGTATTCTGAGGTGCTGGTTCGCATCTTTTCATACAAAATAGTCCACTCTCGCCTCCAAGAATTACATCTGATTCATATCTATTTTTTAGTAACTCTGTAGCCCTTTACCTTATCGCACTCTTGCCACTCCTCGCTGCAGTGGTCGACAATGTCGGAGGCGTTGCACAGAACCGTCTCTGGGCAGGGCATTTTTTGTTGTTTTGATTATACTCTAGTCATAGCCGGCACTTCTTTACTTTAGTGCACAAACATCGCATTCTTTTTGTGTCTTGTGTGTAGTGAGAAATGAGACAGCGAGGAAGAAAATAGCTGCCTTTGGGCACTAAAGAAAAGAAGTGCCCTCTAGGGCATATCGTCATAGCCTAATGGGATACCTGCGCAGATGACTTTGACCGAGTGCGAATCGACGTTCCAACTTTGCCATCGGCCGCTGAAATTGAATTAGTGAAGTGGTATTACAGTAAATGATCTAATTTAGACGATCTAATTTGGATGAAATTTGCGTGCAATAGGCATCTTCTCTCACATAAACTCACTTCATTCTCCACACTCCCTTATTGCACTCGTATCCTTTCACCCAATACCACATCTTGTCTGTGGGCATTCTCTGCCTAAATTTCATTTTTATTTATTTTATTCTTATTAAATTTAAATTACCAAAGTTGCTTGCCGCACTGCTGTGATCCCGCTGTGATCTGAAGTACAATTTTTTTTTTTCGAATAGATTTCGAAATATTCTCATCATTTCAAACACTCTCTCACCTCTTTGACAGGTTAGAGAGTGGTTCGAATGAAGAAATGATTGCGCGTATTTAGAACTATACTGCCGCATTTAAGCTACTTCAGTTGTTTTCATGTTTTATTGCGGTCACAGATCGTAGAAATACGGGGATTCGTCTCTTCACTTTGTTCACTCTCTCAGCCGCTAGGTCTCGTGAGAGGGAGAGAGTGTGAAATGAAGAGACTGCGGAATCAGTTATCGAGATCTATTCCTCACATTCTCGCACGCCTGCCACTCCTCCGTACAGTAGTCGACTATTTCAGACGGGTCGCAGCGAACTTAAAATATTCTAATTGATAATTAAAATAAAATTGACAATAACTGTGATCCATGAACGTTTTATAGTATCCAAATCGGTCGTGGTGGCCTCGGTCTCCCTGAGAGATCATTGTTGATCTTTGAGTTCTGATCTCTGATCCCTTACATTAGGCAGTTTGGCTTGAACGAATCGCTTGCCATCATACCCGCCAAATTCCTCGAACAGGTTCTGAAGAAAATGCTCGTTTCAGTTACAGATCACTCACTACTAGCGTTCCCTTATTGGACTGTACTTTCCATTACTGCGCATTCTACACATTCTTTCGTCTCGAGAGCTGTCGAATTGTTCGCAAATTTTTTTCGGGAAGTAGTTTCCATCAAGGGAACCCTACTCATTACCGCATCTCCCGGTTTGAGGGCGATCGTGAATCGAAAACTGCTCAAGGTGCCCGCAGTTTCATTGGCCGGCGTGCGGTCGGTGATGTTGAGATCTGCAAAAAGTGATTCGTAGAGCGAATTACTGTAATCTACACTACCGTGTTCACTTTTTGCCGGCACCAACAGTAATCTATCGTACTCTACAGTGTTCTTTTGCAATTTATCGTACTCACTCTCATTCCTATCATATTGTCTCGTCTCCTTATCCTTAATCGTCAGTGTCGCTCCTTCGGTCGTAATGAACACGATGCTCGGCAGGTTCAACTCCGTGTAATTGCGGCGGAAGAAAACGCGAAAGTCGAACCGACGAGCGGAGATTGTGCTGAAAAGTGCTGAAGTGGACACCGAAATCATCAGCTCATTACTCTACTTTCCAACTTCAGTATTCATCTGTGCTCCCTCCCCACCGCACACTCATTGTTCGTCAAACTTCACTATTCCCATTCAACTGTAGTGTAGGGTACGCTCAGTCTACCGCACCTAACTTTTTTCGAAAACTACCACATCCGCCACATTCTACCGTTCCCCGCCTTACTCGATTTCAAGCTCCATCTCTAGTGTTTGTTAACTGCAGTTGTTTTCCTTCTCATCAATCTACCGTACCCCCTATTTTCTCCCCACAACACACTAATTGTTCTTAAGACTACAATGTTCTCCATATACCGTAATGCTCCAGACTTTTCCTCAACATAAGCTGCATCTTCATTTTTCCTAAACCGCAGCGCAACCCACACTCTACCGTAATCCTCCTTACTCGATCTCAACCACCATCTCCAGTGTTTGTTGTCTGCAGTCTCGGTTCTTCTCCTCCAACGATCCGAGCACAGTATCACCAGTGCTGCAGCTGAATAGGACGAAGCAACGCTGAAATGGAAAATGTGTAGCTATCGTAATCAATAAATGCAGACGACGAAGGACCTCCGCCGCCCTATATCGAAGATTCTACTGTACTCTCCCTCTACTCACCCTGGTGGATAAATAATTAAAGCAAAAGTGATCCGAATTCGACCGTAATCTACACTAGACTGACGTGGTCACAGAAATGTATGCCCAATCAGTTGTTGTTCAAGGTACTGTATCTAACCTAGTGTACAGCAGTAGCCCCATCATCACATCTCTAATCGTTCTCCATCTATGTCACAACAACAATTGTAAAACCCACATTTGTCACGCAGTTGGCTTCACTCGCAAACTCCGCTTGACCAAACGTCGCCAAGAGGAGAAAAAGGAAGAGAAGAATCATCGATGACCACTCGCGACGAGAGAAAGAGGGATGAATGAGGAGAAAATTGAGAATGAATGAATTTCTCACTTTGTTTGCTTTATTGTTTATTGATCAAATTTCAAATGAGCTCAGGCAAATTTCGTTGAGAAATGGGATAAACACATGGGAATAAAAAGGAGGGTTTTGGGGTAAAACCACAAGGAATCATGGAGCATGAGGAGAAGAAGAAATCTGTGAGTATTGAACTTTGAATGCTCTTCAAATCCTCCATTTCAGTTATTTTCCCGTATTCTCGCTCGTTTTCTCGCACTCTTCCACCATCGTCGACCGCTCCCGCCGACTGAACCACCTGCATCCAAAAGTTGGTAATCGTGACACTATGGGTTTGTGAACATTCACTATGGGTTTGTGAACAAAACTTGAGCGGTTGTCATGTTCAACTGTTCAACTTTGATGGGACTGTGTTGGGCACTTGCATACATAATTATGCATTCAGCCCCGATCATCGAGGGTGACTTCCGTCTGACTCCCTCGCCGCACACGATGAGCGAGGTGAAGTTGATGACGGTGAAGGATGATGAAGTGAGGTCAGTGACCTATGACTTTAAAAATGGTTGATGAGGGAAATGGTTTACTATTGGTTTGTGAAAAATCTTTAGCGGTTGTCTTGGGAAAAATAACTAAAGATAATCGTTCACGATTGAGGTGAAATAAAAATGGTTTTACAGCCAAAAATGGGCCGCTGCCGTGAAGCAAGAGCAGGAAGAGACGGAGAAGAGACGTCAGCAGAAACACAAGAACTTTGCGAAAGCGAAAGCGAGCCATTCTGAACTCGCCACGGCCCTTCCCATGGAGATGAGCTTCTCTGCCAGACTTCCAGGTGTTGTTTATTAAAGAAGGGGTGGCACGAATATCTGGCTAGCTGAGTTGGCGATGTCAGACGATGTGGCATGAGCATCCCATAACGCTTTCGAAGCTCCCATGTTTTAAATTTTCGTTTGAATCGAGCATTTGGCTGGGTGCCAAGCCACCCTGAAGCGCAGGCAACGAGCTAGAGAGCATGCAAGTTGGGGAGAGCGATACGCCTCACTTTGCATATCGGCGCGATTGGTGCCTAATACAAAAAATTTGAGATGTTATTAAATAATAATTCAAATTTTAATTTTAAAAATAATTCAAATTTTAATTTTAAAAATAATTCAAATAAGATTCCGACAACTCATCCGTGCCTGACAACGATACTACGGGCACCGGAGTGAACGGTAAAACCGGGTAAGTTGTTGACGACGGAATCCTTCTGTAATGCACCTAATAGAACTGCATTGGAAATCAAAGAAGTCTCGAAGACGGGAGTATCGAGAACCGAGTCTTCGCCGTATATTGACTTGAGCAACATGGGTAAGATCGATCAATCAGCATTCGTGAAAGGATGTTGTGTTGCTTTGATTTTGTGTGTTGCTTTTGTTCCAAATTTCAACAAGAATGAACTGGTTCAATGCACATTCTTTAGACACACGCAATTAATACTTTAAAATATAGAATTATCTTTATTCAGCCTCGGCCGGTAGCTACCTATCCGAGACTGTGGAACTTCACGTTAAGACGTTGAATGAAGAGATGGAGAAGGGAAAGTAGGCACTCAAAATATTACCCCCTCACCAATTATTGATGTAGGAAGCCTGTAGCCACTCCTACTACACCTCTGCAACTAGTTCGAGCGAGTCCAGATAAGAAAGGAGCTAAAGTAAGCAGATTTTTTTGCGATCTAGATTATTTATTTATGATGGGTGTAAAAGTAATTAATTTAGTGCACAACTTCGTGCCGGTCCGACCACATTCCTCATGAATCTCCATCTGTGAATGTGAGAAAATAAATAAAATTTTATATTTAATTGTATAAGAGTAAAAATATCAGCGCGCCTCGCCAGAGCCAACGCCGACCAAAACAACCCCTTCGCCGGTTCATGTAATTTTTCGTGTTATTTGCATACATTAAAAACAAATATTTACAGCGTACTACGCCCAAACCCGGCACTATCGATCAGAAGAAGACGCCGTCTCCTGGACAATTTGGATGGCGGTCAAAGACGACTATCAAGAGGAACGGCACTTCCCATATCGAAAGAACGCAGTCGGAATTGGATGTGAACATTAGGGCTGGCAAATGAAGAGAATAAGGGGAAATGAAGGGTCGATTTCCCCTCCCTCTCATTCAACTCTTATTCAAGAATGACGCGGTCGTGCCAATCCTTAAATAAGAGCAGTTTTCAACAAAAGGCACATAACTCACGAATAAATCCATTTCTAACTTTGAAATTTTAAAGGTAGCTTGAGTAGGTTATTTTTCATTCACCTGAGAAAGGATATGTAAGTTTAATGAGTTTCGTCGGAAAATCCATCTGATTTAGCTCTTGAAAGCTAGGTTTTTGAATGTTATTCGATCAAAGTTGTTCCAAATGCCGCCAAATTCTAGATTATGACATAGTTTTCTATGCTCAGTCCAATGGAATGCAACTCCAGTGCAAAATTTCAATATTATTTTTGGAGGTCAAAGATCAAAAATCTACATGAAAATTTGTCATGGCCATAGTTTACCCCTTGGGACTTCGTACATAAAATTTCAGCTCGATCGGAGCATTTTAAAGTGAAATACCTATGTGAAAACAGTCAATCAAAGAGCAACTCTTGAATAAGAATTCCATTCCCTTATTCAAGGATTGGCCGATTCATTCTTCCCTTATTGAAGAATTGACCCGGTGCGCGCGCCATTGTGCGGCAAATGAAGACTTCATTTTCATTCTTCATTTGCCAGCCCTAGTGAACATCGTACGTAAAGTATAAAATTATGTTTTAATTATATTTGTGTATTTTACAGAAGAAAACACCCGAAAAATATGTGACTCCGAAGGCCGAAGAATTGGATGAAAAGAAGTCGAAAGAAAGGAACAAGAATCAGTCAAAGAAGTGATACCAAAGTGTGCTCGAATTCGATAAAGTCCGAGTTTACACTAGCATTTTCAAATTATTTATCAGTTGATTGACAGAATTTTTCGCAGTAACATTTTTGATGATTACGGAAATGCAAAAGGCCATTGTGTGATATGGCGGATGTCCAGAGTTTTATGGTTTTCTCGTGCAGATAAGTTGATGTTATACACACCAATTCGACAAGCAATAGGATCACATTCAGCAACCGTGCTAATGAATAATGTGCTCTTCTTCTCAAAATGATGGACGAGCTATAAATTGAATTCGTGAAATAGCTGTAAATCCACTGCAATATTATTCAAACCTGAACGAGTTTTTCTACATCATTTTGAGATATATTTAGACGAAGAGTCGATAAATCAATAAATGCGCATTTACGACTGAAAAGACTTTTCATGAGAGTCAACATGTCCGGATATGGTTGTGGAATATTCTCATTATTGATGGAAATCGAAATTTCCGATACAATCTCGGCAACTTGCAGCAGAAATTCAGAAGATTCGAAAATATTATTTTAAAATCACATGATACAATTATAATCAACTACACTAACCTCGCAATAAATCATTCATATAAAAGGTACACCTGTTTGTTGGTCTTGCCTTTATTAAGTCCAGAATGTCATTGCTACAATTTATATATGATGTCGATAAAAAAGATAAGTAACTCACAATTGTATATTGGGATTGCGCTTAAAATCGAAGCAGAACGATTGAATCGAGCTATTTCGGTCAGCTTCGGTAAGGACGCGAATGCTCTCCAACGTAGCAAACTCCATGAAGAATATGGTGAACTTAGCTCGATCAATTATAGGCTTCAAATAGGACAGAACATCCGCTAACGCACCATGCGTCACTTTAAATTTCAATTGTGGGCTCTAAAAATAACATTTTTTTAATGTTAAATGTGTGCATGTTTAACATTATCGGGTGTGCAGATAAATCCTTCAATTTTTGTCACGGCCGCCATCATTCGAATTTTCCAAGTCAAGAAATCTCTTCGTCTTCGATGATTCCATACAATTGATATGGCAATTTGTATCTCATCCTCCTAAACATATGTTATAATATATTGGTTCTATAATACAAGTGAGATTCATGAGCAAAAATGAATACAACTATCGTTTTCGGTCCCCTAAAGATTCACAAGTAGGATTCTCTTGATCGTTATTGGAAATCCAATAGTTATTGGAATTGCAATAAGGAGAACAAAAGATTTCTCTCTCAAAATGATCGATCATTTCTTATTGGAATTCCAATAACTATTGGAAAATCGAGCGCTGTGCTCGAGATCCCTATTGGAAAATGAGAAGGAAGAAAAATTCTTATGTTCTTGTTATTGGAATTCCGGAATTTTTCCAATAAAAGATCGCAATTCATAAGTTTTAAGAAAAAATGATTTTTATTCAGTTGCTGGCCTTTGTTCGATTCTTATGCGAACGGTCTAATGTATCTCTGACCTCGATTCTTGGAACTCCTCCTTTAATCAAGGCGAAGCTGAATACGTTCGTTTCTCTTGTATTGATGATGTTGTCGATAATTTCGTGCACTGACTTGCTCACCTGCGATAATATTGAGTTTTTAATGATTAAAAAAACTTGCCTCTTTCAAACGCAGAACAGCTCGGTCTTCCAGAAAATTGCAAATATTGTCAATCAAATGATATGGAAGATTCGAAAATTCGAAGATCATTCCTTCCTGAATAATAAGAAAAGCAATGAGAAATGATGGAGAAGAAACAAAATGTTCTAAATGGTCATATCTTGTGTAATCACCCGGGTAGCAGACGCTTCGCTAAGACACCCAGCGGTGTTGCTCGTGTTGATCAATTCGTAAGTAAATACCAGCGTAAAAATTGCATCGTTGGGTGTTAATCTTAATTTAATCCCCCCTCAAGCCTATTATTAATTTCAGGAATGTCGTTTGATTTACTTTCTCTACCACGCAACTCGATAGTCAAAATCTTTTCATTCCTGAGCAAGAAAACCGTCTTTCAGATGAGAATGGTAGTTTTTTTAAAACTAGAGATGACAACTAGGCAAATTTTAGCTGAACAAGTCTACTAAGAATATCGTGGATAGCTCGTTGCTCGCACTCGAAAGAACATTTTTTGAAAGTTTTACCGTCGAGCCAAAGGTGAAGCATAATATGCATAATAAGCACATATTATGTACATTCTAATTTTCAATTAATATTTACAATTAATTACTTCAGGGAGATAATGAGTCGACAATTGTTCTCAGTTTTAGAAATGGAAAACAATGGCTACTTTGGAAGATATTTTTCGAATCCATTATGAATAACTCAGAAAACAATTATTTCGAGATCGAATTCGACAAAAAGGTGATAAAATATTATCTGTTATTTATCTAGTTAGGTTAACTTTGTTTCCAGACTGACCTGATATTTAAATTTATCAAAGTTTCAATCGAGAACGATAATGTACAAAGATTTCTCGAATTTGTGCATCCGCTTTTCAACAGAGTCTGTATTCGAATACTGAAAATGTGGAATGGCGAGCCGGAATTTTATCGAACATTCCTGCAGAAAATATATTTCGCTGTGATAGAAATCGATTCAACAGTCAATATGTGAGCAGCAAAATTGATCATTGTATATGTTATTTTATTATAGATATCCATGGATTGATATTATCAAGAACTATGAAAAATTTACTTTCCATGTTGTGCAATTCTCAAGTGGTGAGTCTAAATGGATAGGAAAAATTAGATGTATTTCAAATTATTTGATTCATAGTGATTTAGATTGCATCAACGCATTTTAAAATAAAGTCACAGTTCAGTTTTACAGATTGTGTCAAGCCTATATTGGAAATAGCTAACTTTGCGGAGTCCATTCAAATCATTGTGAAAAGGAAAAGCGATATGCGATTTGATTATATTCCGCTTTTTCGAGCAATCGTAATGCGTAAGTGCGATAAACTTCACATTCGTGAGGAATACGAAAATCGGACCATTTCATCGACCGACATTCAACAACTTGTCAAGGTAAATGAAATGAAATATGATTAGTGAAATTAACATTTCCAGATCTTCCATCAAATTAATAGGAAAATTCTCCTCACGGCTGGAACGTGTGCTGATATGATGAATAATAATTTCGGTCTCTACAATATTAAAACAAGTGATATCACTGGATAT
Organism: Pristionchus arcanus; assembly: GCA_900490705.1. Classification (NCBI taxonomy): domain Eukaryota; kingdom Metazoa; phylum Nematoda; class Chromadorea; order Rhabditida; family Neodiplogasteridae; genus Pristionchus; species Pristionchus arcanus. Next base: position 41,152 of record LS488001.1, read on the forward strand.
AGATTTCTCGCCATTAAGCACGTGGAGATTAGGCACGCTATTGATCGTCTCTGATATATATTCAGATTTGGTGTAGAACAGATAAATCTGAGGAGTTAAATCTCGGGTTAAACGGAACTTTAAAATGAGGAGAATTCGCCCTTTCATTTCTTGATTGACGCTATCGTTCGCTCGTTCGTGAGATCAAAAATTTTAAGTGTTAGATATTTTTAGGAGCTGTCCGGCATATCAGAGGACCGTAAAAACCACTTGGAGCTCACTTTCGATGTTTTATTTTACGATATTTTTCGAGTATTTCGGTAGATTCTTGGGAGACAAGCTTGATATGATTCTTTATCGGTCTAGAATATTTCATTTGGCCTCCGACGGAAGGCTTACAAGCAACCAGAACTGTCAGAGATAGGGTTCAAGAAGCTTCATTAGAATTCTTGGCGATCCAACTGCTGCATGCCAAGGAAATGCACCTGAAAATTCAAATGGTGAACAGTTTCCGCAAGATGAATGGCAGAGTGAACTCGTTTAAACTCGCGCTTTATCCTGTCTTTCCTAGAAATTACATAATTTGCCGTTAGAGAGTGAGTCGGGCAAACTTTTCAACTATAATTTTCCATCCTCTCAAAGTGGGTGCTTTGATGTTCCCGAGGGTGACGACGGTGGGCATATTATATTTGCAAATAGATGCCCCGTTTGCTCCAGATAATACCACGTGGGAAACTTTTTTAAACAATAAATCTGATAAAGGGAGAGAGTGGGGGAGTGGGAGAGATGGAGAAAGGGGAGAGGGAGAGGGGGGAGGGAGAGAGAGAGAGGGAGGAGAGGGGAAGGTACCGGG
>LS488001.1:42000-60489 GCA_900490705.1 Pristionchus arcanus
GGGGGGGGAGAAAGAAGGAGGTGAGTGAGACATAGTTGTACATTGTTTTTAAGAGCACGGAACAAACTGTTCAGCATATCATGAAGTTTATCACAAGCATTGATTAGCGATGAAACTTTACAAAATTAAGCGAGCAATGGTTCGAAATCAAGAAGCTGCTTTTCGGTATGATCGAGGTCACAGTGAAACACTAAGATCAATTACAGAATGAAGAGAGAACTGATGTGATGGGCCATTAATCGACTTTACAATGAATGAATGCAAGGGGAAACTCCTTCTGGCCGCAAAAATAGCCATTGCGGCAAGAAGCGACATCGGCCACGGGCTCTTCGGAGCACGATTTTCCCGTGAAAGTCTCGGCTGAAAAAAATAATTTGTTCAAGTCATTGAAGTAGATATGCTTGCCTCTCTCGATTTGACCATCTGCACATCCACTCAACTTAGAATATCCTCCGTAAAAGATGATAGGGAGGGGACACTTTTCCTGTAAAAATAGCTGGTATTTATTAATTACAGGAGTCGCAGCTTACATTATATTCTCTGACGGAAGGAACGCAAGAAAGGGTTAGAACACCTTTACCGAGAGGATAGACATTCAGAATATCTTGAGCGAACATTATCCTGATCAAAGATTGCTTTTGATATCTCTTATCGGAGGAAAGTACTGACCACTTTTCATTGACTTTTTTGATCCCGAACGAAGTATAATTGTATCCATTCTTGGAGATACGAAGCTCCGTTCCCTTCTCTTTGCAGAGACACAGCGAAGAATCACACCAGACCGTGGACGAAATGACCGCGCCATCGGTCCAGGCTGAAAGTGGAGTAATTAGGAATTCGCATGACTGAGTGGTGACAAACCCGGGAAGGTAACGGCGTTGGCCTCAGTGGTAGGCAGAAGGGTGCTGTCTGCAATGAGTAACCATTTACATCATATTTCTTCGACTTTGCTTACCCGGGCAATCGTATTTTTTGTGCACAGTGGAGATTGTGCCGCATATTTGCCAATCCTTGGGATTCGTCTCCAGCAAGGCGCAGGAGATCTTTCCGGTCGCATCGAACTTGTACGCTCGACACTGAATTACTCTCTATCGTTGCGTCATGCATATTGCAACATACTGTTTCGTCGATCGTGCATCTTCTCTCGCACTCAGCTTGAGTGCTGTTGAATCTGTCCCTCAAGTTGTAGGGAACGGTCGTGTTTATGAGCCGGTAGCAGACCGAATCAGACTGCAAATAGATATGCATGAGAACGGCGAGGATCGAATGCAGCTTACCATAACAATTGGGGAGAAGGAAGACATGAGAAGAAGAATAAGACCCGAGCGAGACATGACTGCAATGAGATTGCATCAACGAGATATCGCTTGCTTCCTCCATAACTATTCGAGGAAGGTTGGGAGAGGCGGAGGGGGGGGGGGGGGTAATTTAATGTGAGAGCCATAGCGATACCAGTATACCAGTAATGGCCCCTTACTTGGTGTACTTGAAAATTGGCTATGGGTTTGTTCCATTGACTCCAAATAGTACGATTTCATGAACGCCGTCCCACTCTATTGCCTATTCAATGAGATGTCACTGGGATGGGGGAGCGCGGGACTGTTCCCTAGATACGGATGGGTCCCTATTCCCTTTTTTGGCGTTGGATGAGAGGGGGAGAAGCGATCAAAGATCAAACCCTCTTTTTTTTGCAAAAAAAAATGCATTATTGCATTGATGAGGCATTGCCTGATTCTAAATTAAAGTTTACAAAAGAAAGTGCAGTTTACTGTTCGGCAAAAAAACTCATTGATCTTTGATCTCATCTTCCTCCCTGAACTATTAGTAAAATGTTTTGAAAAATATAGCGAAAATGTATTCCTCCTTGGTCGTTTTCCTAGGCTCACAATAATCAGAAGCAAAAAGGTAATGGCGAGGCCAATACAGTTCTGCGGTCTATCACCAATCGCCTCGAAAGACTCAAGCATGATATCTGATTACTGTGGGGGACCCCTCCTATCAAAATAAAAATAAAAATCAAATCAGAGACACGTCAGCTTAAAGGAGGGCAGAGCAATAACTGAAGGGAGGACAGGCAGGAAGACTCATAGGAAGAATGAGGGGAGGAGGAGAAGGAGAGGAGGGCCGGGAGAGAAGGGGGCGGAGTCAGAAGTGGGCGGAGTCAGCGGTCTGTCTGTCTCTTCATTCCGCACACTCTCTCATCGGTCAGAGAACCTGCGAGCGAGATAGAACAGGGAATGAGGAGAGAGTCGTCAGGGTTATCGATATGAAGCTGATAGCCAACGGAGAGGAGCGGGAAGAGGGGAAGGAAGAAGATCTGCTGAAAACACTGAGAAGAGAAGGATACTTCAAGTCGGCAGAAGGGAAGGAAAGATCATCTGATGGATTCTTCCAACCTTTTCTCTGCTCTAAAAGATCAGAGACCGGAGTCGCTGCAGATCTCAAATCTGTTTTTCTGCGCCAGACAGAAATGGTTGGCTGGCTTTCAGATCGGGAGCTCAGACAATCTGTCTGACAGAAAGGGTCTAATTCGATTCCTCTCTCTCTGGGGGCGAAGCGGACCCAAATTGTGTGTTGCTCAAAAATTGTGTGTGCTGATCTCCAAGATATTCTCGAGCGAAATGAACGGGTGAAATTATCTTGCAAATCATGACCGAAGTATTGAGGGATCACTGCTGTATCAGTCATGTTCTAGATGAGCAATCAGTGCATGGCTAATTCAGTCCGGATCTATTCTTCGGACCTATTTTTTTAGCGAATTGAGCATATTGATGATCACTTCTTATGTGAGTAATCGATCTCGAGCTAGATATTGAGATGGATGTTTTGATGGAGGGTTGCCAGGCAGATAGCAGTCATCCGTTGGTCTCTTGATCGGAGGGAAGGATGGGGAAGGGAGGGAAAAGGGCCGGGATGAGGGGGCTGAGATATCTACATCTCATTGCATCTTGATGGGCTCTCTATGACTGTTGGATGACAGATCGGGCGAATGGCACGGAAGGAGGGAAGACTCAGGAAGGAGGAAGTAGGTGAGGAAAGCGGAAGTTGGAAGGTGGATGACAATTGCACAAAATGGGGATTCAGGGACGAACGGCAAGCATGGCGCAGGTTCGATTTGGGGATTTCCAGTCATCTCTCCTATCGGTTCTCCTGATCACTGGTGTAACAGAGTAAGTGGGGGGAGTTTGCGCAACCACTGATCACTGATTTGGATGGTCGCCCATCAGGGTCCTGGCAGAAGGGAAGGAAAGATCATCTCATGGAATCTTCCAAACTTATTGTAGCACTACCATGGTATATTCTGTTCCTCAAAAGATCAGAGATCGGAGTCGGTGCAAATCTCAAATCTGTTTTCTCTGCGACCAGAAAGAAATGGTTGGCTAGCAGAGTGGGACTAATTCGATCTCTTCCTGTGGAGCGAAGAGAACCCAAAAAGTGTGTGCAGCACAAAAAAGGCCTAGTATTCTCTGATCTCAAAGCTTCCCGAACGAAATGAGAAGGTGAAATTATCATTTTAATCATGGTGCTTGCGCCCTGTGGAAGATCACTGCTCGAACAACTTTTCTCTATGTGCGAGATTCAGTCCGATTCATAGGCCAAATCAGTCCGGAGAACCCAATTTCTTCTTCGGATCTATAGCGAAATTTGACCAGTGATGATCACTTCTTCAGTAAGTAATTGGCCACGAGCTAGGTATTGTGATGAGTTTAGATGGAGGGAAGGTAGTTGCCAGGCAGATGGGAGTCATCCGTTGGTCTCTTGAGCGGAGGGAAGGGAGGCTGAGATGCTTCTTGATGGGCTCTTTATGACTGGATGGCATATCGGACGAAATGAACCGATTGAAGGAAGATTCAGGAAGGAGGAAGTAGATGAGGAAAGCGGAAGTTGGAAGGTGGATGACAATTGCACAAAAAGGAGATTCAGGGATGAACGGGAAGTACGATGCAGGTTCGGTATCCGGATTATCATCCTTCTCTCCTCTGCGTTCTCGTGACTAGTGGGATACCAAGGTAAGTGGGCGGAGCTTGAGCCAACCACTGATTTGGATACACGCCTGATTGGGTTCTGGAACACCAGTGGTCGCGAAAAAATAAGAGTCGCAACAACGGTTTTAGACAATTTTAGAGACGAGAATTAGCGCGCGAAAGTGAGAGAGACCAGAGCTCGAGAAATGCTACCGCCGTCTCTTCATTTTACACACTCTCTCGCCCGCTCGGTCTGCGAGAGAGTATGTAAAATGAAGATACGGCGGTAACATTTCTCGAGCTCTAAGAGAGACAGGCGAGGAAGAGTGCCGACTTTCGATGGTGCCGATCCCGAACGAATAATTCTAACGGCCTATCAACAGAGGAGAGAAAGCGGGAAAGTCGGAATTGTCATAATGCACGTTCACAATGCCATAATGATACATGCCAGTCGAAGCAATAAAGATTCGTATAAACACTTCTCAGAAACGATCGATGAAATAATGGAAAGATGGCACTGGAAACAGGTCTCGCGCCCGAGAAACAGCGATAAAATGAGAGATTCTATGATCTTTTAGCCAATTTAGAAAATAAATCACCCCAAGTAAGTGCAGAACACATCAATTTTGCCCCTCTGTTTGCATGTGTACTAACACCACTCAATGTCCCTTTGGAGCTCCCTAAACCTGGTGACTATCCCGGAGCCTCAACTTTGAGCAAATATCTCGGTGATTGTCCATTTCTGACAAAAAGTAACATCTTTGATGAGAAATGCTCCAGTACCCAACGGTAAACGTTCGAGTTTCAGGAAATACACCTGGTGAGGGGAAATGATCGCTGTACAAAGGTGACTATTCTATTATTAGGGCATGTCTATACAAGGCCAAACTAATGCAAATTCATCAGTAAAAACAGTGCTTACCTTCAATTGGGTAATACAAATCCTCTTCTTTTATCGTAGTTATATTCATCATGGTTCTTGCGCAGAATGAAGCAAAGTAGATGCCTTGAAACAACTAATGTTTGTACAGAATATTCAATACAAATACTAACGAACGTGAGGGGGAATACCAAAAATGGGATAAAATGGTAAGTTCTTATCGAGAGATAAGGAAGGAGATAAGGGAATGAACTGATCTCAATAAGAAAGGGAAAGTTATAGGGAAAGAGTAGGTCAATCACTTGTCACTCTCTTGAGATATTGAGTCGCCGCTCGAATATTCGAAAGCTCAAAAAAAAAGTAAATCCAAGTTGTGTAACCTCTTCACATCATTCTTCACTTGGATGTACTTTACTATTGTTTCAATTTTTTAACGGAAACATGGGCGAACACTTATCCATGCGCCGTGATATTCCGTGTGGCAGTCTCTCCATTCCATCACTGCGTATTACTCTGTCGAGAAATGTTTCCGAGGTCTTCTTGAAGGAATGGTTTACTTGCCCATGAAAGTGCACCCACTAGGGATGACAAATCGGCCTCGGAACTCGGCATTCCGTCGTCCCAGACGCACTAATTGGCCCAGGCCGGCATCGAGAGACATGCAAATTGAGCAATGCCGGCATCGGCCTCTCTCTCCCCTCTCGTGCCGATTTCGTGCCGGACTGGAGAGGGTGATCAAATCGAGAGGGGGGAGGGGAGAGACAAAGGATTTCTAGCTAATTAGAAGCAATTTGCATGGCATGCCGGCCTGAGAGGGAGAGAAAGGAGCGGTGCCGATTTCGTGCCGGGCTGAGGGAGGGAGAGAGAGGGGCCAGGCCGGCCTGGGATGCAAATCGCTCCGCATGCCGCCATTGTGCCGCGTGCCGATTTGTCAACCCTAGCACCCACCAATGTTTATTGTTGTCCGATTTCTCTTATTTGTCTTTCTCAGGTGGAGGGGATGGCAAAGAGAGGAGGGAGCATCTCCTTGCACATCTGGGCCACTTCTCACACAGTTTCTTACTCACCTACAATTGTTTTCTCTTTCGTCTTTTCAAAATTATCTCGCTTCTCTGACAGATGCGGACATTCACATTCTTCTTGTCCATGACCTTTTTCGCCATGCTTGGAAAAGCCTTTTCTCCTCCTCCATTGCAGGGAAATCTAGGCATATGCTTCATATTTGTCTCGCTCGATAGATTCGCATGCTGGGCAACCAAAGGACTTACTTCATCCCCATCTGTTCCGCCTGAGTGTCGGTACATTCTTCGGATCTTCTCCCATGCCAACACGGTTGAGGGAATGAGGACGACTGGGAGCGGATATTCCGCGTAAAATCGTCAATGGCTAATCTCAATGGAAATGCCGTCTTGTACAGCATTGAAAGCTTAATATGATATTGGAACAACACAGTTTTTGCAAATAGACTTGTCTTCATTTGACTCTCATCCCTTCTTTACTCGTAAATCGATTTCATTCCCTCCATCTCCGCTCCTCTCAGGTGGTCGTTTTCGATGATTTTACTGCATTTTCACGCTTAATTCTTGCTTGCTCTTCAGCCTTTAGCCCTTTCGAATATTTATTGGATTCTCTTATGAAATAACTCATCCCCTTCCAGTTCCAATTCATTCTCCGTCGACTTCTTCTGCGATGGACGAGGACAAGTCGCAGAGCAGCAGCTCTGATGTCAGTTTTAGTTCATTTTCATTGCTCTCTCGTGAATCTTCTTTATCATTCATTGATGCTCGGACGTCAAAAGAACTGTACAGTTGCGTTACACACTAGTGAAGAGAATTCGTCGTGTGAGGGTTTCATTCCATTTCCATTGTTTTTTAAATCGCATTTGTCATGCTCGTGTTCGAATCGTCTCCCTTACTCAACAGCTTTTTATTGCCCGATCATTAAAATGTCGAAAACTGTCCTAGAAATTGAGCGTTAGTTATGCAAATTCGCTCTCATTTCGAATATACTATCGTCGGTTAGTCACACGAGCGAGTAGTAGGAGACCTTTTGTGTAAGAATAGGGCAAATCTGAAAGAAAAAACGCGTCTAAAAACACAAAAAAATATCTTGCAGTTGGAGAACTCGGTGCAGGAGGGTCGACGAGCACCGCCCAATTCACTCGAATCGACCAACACTTATTCTGGTTGAGAAGAAGCAGTGAGGAAGTCTATAGACTACACGAAATTGATCATAACAGAGATAAAGAGATTGTTGTCATGCCTCTTTGCTATCGTTTCACGCATCTCATGAAAGTCTGAATGAAAGAATCTTTGTAAAAACAGAATGGAGGAAAATCGTTGAAATTTTCTCGAATGAATAACTCAAAAAACAAACGACGAATGCAATTCCCATCATTGGAATCACCCAGAAGAATAGTACGAAATGGCTTGATGCATCTTCCTTTCCTCCATGCTCATCTTCTTTGCTCTCTCACAATGAATCAGCCAGTTGTCTCTTCCAAAAGTCGGGGATGTCTCCCCACTTCTATGGCATTTCTCTTCCTTTGTAGGATAGCATTGCTAGAAGCCGTTCTTATTCATTTTTACTATCGATTGTTCTCACTAAAAAATCTTTTTGTTGTCCACATAATATGGACCATGGACCATATTACGATAAAACATATTAGAGCAAACATTGTCAATCGGCAGGAAAGAATACATCCATGATTCAAATCCTCCTTCTTTTCAGTAGAATCATCATCATCCGCTCTCCGCCATTTGAATCATCCTCCTATGCGAACCACCTGTTTCTTCCTGACTCCTTCATTCCCTTTCCTATTTGATTGTATGCACTTCCTTTTTCTTTCACCGTGGCTCTCCTCGATTTGCATGCTCCCTCGTCTTACTGACTGCCGTAATAGTGTTCTAACTGAGAGACGCCTGTCATATTATGATATGTCGTTCATTCACATGCCCCTTTCTCTAATTTTCTCTAGTGTGCGCAATACGGGTCGCCGTCTCTTCATTTCACACACTCTCTCGGCCGGCCTAGTAGTGAGAGAAAATGTGAAATGAATAGACGGTGACCCGTCTTGCTCTGTAATTTTCTCCTTTCAGTATTCGCCGTCTACACCGGCCGATCATTTCGCCGACAAAAGCAAGAGGAAAATGGGAATATAATAACAAGAAGTAATGAAAATCATCGTGGAAGTCTAAAAAGGTGAGATTATTCCGCAATGAAATGCACAATGAACGTTTTGAGGTCGTGATTCGGACATTCATTTGGGCTACTCGTCGACTGAATACTGACAATGGGAGAACAATGGGACGTATCCGTATGAGGATGGGTCATTTTCTGGAAGTCCTTGTAAAAGACTTCGTTTTATAAACATTTCGTACCCCTTGTAATGCAATATAAAACTTACACAAAAAAAACTCATTGTTGTTGGAAAAAAAGGGTAAATGACGCCTAAAATTTTCGATTTGGTCCTCGGCAATATCTAGTACGTGTAATAGCCCCGTTCCGGCATTGTCTTCTGTAAATGTGAATCATAGTTTTCCCTCCAAACTGTGCTCAATTTCTTCAATCTTTTTTTTTGCTCTGACTTCTACCTTGACACAGAAAATACACAGGAAACTATTGATCGTATCCAAAACCGAAATTGTTTTCCAATTATTTCCACGCACCTTTCCCTCTCATCGCAAACTATCGCAGTTTCTTGCAGAGCCCTCATCTCACTTTCTCTCGCCCCTCCAAACGCACGCACCCTTTCAGTTTTATGAACTCATAAGCGCTATAACGCACGGTGAAAAAGCTCCTATCGAGTCCGGGAGCGTCAAACCGAGCGCCCAGCGGAACAGAAAAATGACCGTATCCAGTACTACTGGGGTATAAAGGGGAGGGAAGGGGCAGATAGGACAGGTCATCTCCTCACTTCCATCTCTTCCCATGGATAACGAGATCAAGCTGCGCGCCTATCGGGCGGTCGGATACATCGCCGTCGGCTTTTCGGTGAGTACTGTAGTCTTACCGTAACTTATCAATCGATAGCCTACCATACTTGAAGTATTACCCGAAGTATTACCGTATCTACTAATAGAAATCATGAATACTGTTGTGCAGATAGTCCCATGAAGATTTGAGTCAATGAATGCCTAACGTAATCTCAACTTCAGTAACAAATTCCAATTATTATTCAGACTGTCGCGATCCTGTCCATCTGCATCACGATGCCCCTTGTCTCTCGCTACGTCGACTCCGTCTCGCGTCAGATGTACCACGATCTCGCCTCGTGCCAGGCCGAGGCTCGCGGTGTCTGGGCGGACGCCCAGAGCGCCCAGCCTCTGCGCGGCAACCGCACGGCGCGTGCCGCCGGCTACGACGGAGAGGATGCCGCCCTCGCGGCTGCCGTCCGCGGTGAAGGCGTCGCCTTCTTCGCCGACGCCAAGTGCGACAACTGCTGCAAGGCCGGCCCCGCCGGCCCTACCGGCACGCCCGGTCGCCCTGGCGCACCCGGCAAGGACGGAGCGCCCGGCGCACCGGGCAACCCGGGCCGCCCGCCCGGCAAGCCCTGCGACCCCATCACCCCTCCGCCCTGCCAGCCCTGCCCTGCCGGCGAGCCCGGCCCGGCCGGTCCTGCCGGACCCACCGGCAACCAGGGCCCGCCCGGCCCTGCTGGCCCGAAGGGAGAAGATGGTGCCAAGGGCGAGCCTGGTACCAAGGGATACGCGGGACGCGCTGGCAATCAGGGTAAGCCCGGCGCTCCCGGCCCTCAGGGCAATTCTGCCGAGTACGGTAAGCCCATTCCCGGGCCCCAGGGCCAGCCGGGCAAGGACGGACCCGCGGGTCCTCAGGGCAGACCCGGAGCACCCGGACAGCAGGGTACGCCCGGTCCCGCCGGAGAGAGAGGTGCCAAGGGAGAGGCTGGACCCAATGGAGACGATGGAAAGCAGGGACCGGCCGGACATGATGGAAAGGTGAAGATTTGTTATAATTGATTAGTATCAAAAATATGGGAAATGGGTGAAGTTCCCTGTTAGTCATGTTACTTGCGCCATGTAGTAGATTCAGTAATAATTAAGTTTTTTGCCGGGAACTTTATCCTTTAACTTTACCTTCACTTATTTAATCAGTAGCCAATTAGTAATTTACTGTTCGCAAGTGCCTAGATTGACGGGATAACTTTACATTTCACCTTTTACAGCCCGGACCCAACGGCGAGAAGGGAATCTGCCCCAAGTACTGCGCACTGGACGGAGGAATCTTCTATGAGGACGGAAACAGACGATAGATTTGGAATTTGTTGTGCGAGTGTGATAAAGAAATTACAAATATTGATACTTGATTTCATAACCAGTAAACGTACGATTTCGAATGAGTTCAACCACAAACTTGATCCGTTGAAAAGAAATTATACCCCCTTGTATTTGAATTCCTTTTTCGCTTGTAAGTATGGATCTTAGTTGACAATTATCTTCTTGGCTCGTTGGAGCCAGCCGCGACTTTCTATCCAGCTTCTATGCCTTTCATGTAGTGTGCTTCGAAAGATACACCAAGCACACGAATCCTCGAAAGGCTCTTTCAATGGAGAAAGTCGAAGGAATAATCGAGGAAAAGTCGAGGATAAGATACTTCTTTGATTTGTCTGTCGTCAGTCAACTGTTCATGGAACTCTTCGATGAAGTACAATCAACAAAACAATGGTTAGCAACGCAGCACAACTTTATCATCGTTGCATAAAAAAACGTCAGAACTGCCGTTTTCTATTATCCAATTAAATTATTCGGGCTGCTAGGCCTCATTGTCGCAACGGTACGTTCCTGAAAAGAGAAAGGAATTGATCTTTGATCTTTAGTTCCTCATACCAGGATACCGTACCAGTGCACCGATTCAGTAACCCACTACCGTATCCCTCATCACTCACCATTGATAATGGCGAGTTGTACGAGTTGTCTTCTCTTGTGTTCATCATTCGAAGGAGTGAGCAGTTTAGAGACGGCTGAGACTCCACGACGAAGCTTCACTTCTGCCAGAGCCTGAGATGGGTACGGTAAGATACTGTAGGTATATGGTACCAGGAAACGGTACCATGGATCCATGGTACCGTATCCTGCCTACCGTATACCTGAGAGACGTCAGTGGCCTTGATCAATACGTGAAGGGGCTCAGTCAGATGCTCCCAGCCAGGATGATTGAGGAGACGAGCCTCGCGAACCGGATCCTGAAGGGATATTGGGTTACTGTAGAGGTACGGGAGGTTGGGTACCGTAGTCCCAGGCACCGAGGTACCATAACTAGCGTACCCCAGCCATGATCTACCGAATACCTTGACGGATCCTCGACCGCGTACGAGAATATTGCACTCGGTTTCACTCTCGATCTGCTTCACACTGATACCACGAGGACCGAGGATACGACCGATGAAATTGCATCTGAAATACGGAAGGTTTATGGTAGAGTATGGTAAATTGGATACAGACTACAGTATGCAGGCGTTGGATACTCTACCCACGATACGGTACCGTACCTCGGGTAGTATGGAATAGGGATCTTCTCTTGAACGGTGACTCCTCCCTCGAAGGGGTCGAAATGAGATCCAACCAGGGCAGCATACGCTCTGTAAGGGATTCGGTATTCTTCTTGATTGATTACGGTATTCCGACCTCTGAATTGCGAGAATATTCTCGTGTGCGCTGATCGTGCGAGGAGACGTGGGAGTGAATGTATCGCGCTGAAATTACGGTAGGATTAACGTATCGATCGATCAGGGATACGGTATCCTCACCAGGACTGACGGACTGAAGAGTGAAGCGGCCACAGTGGATGAAGGAGGGATCAGAGGAGGCAAGGGAGCCGATTGAGTGGGTACGGTAGATGAGGGGGCGGGGCCAGAGCCGCTTGCGACACCACCCGGGTACAGTACACACCTGAATGGGATACGGTAGGGTTACTGTAGTCTAGTCGGGTTACTGTACCAGACTCGATCGATCTCTTCGTTGAGAAGACGAAGGGCGTGTGGATAGGCACCAGGCAGGGCATTGAGCTCGCGCATATCCTGAACTTTGATCTTTGGTCTTTGGTCTTTGATCTACAGTACCTTGACCAGCTCATCCAGATACTTGGCACTGTCCTCCGTTGCGTCACCACAGGAAGAATCGTCCTGAACGAGATCAAAGATCAACTACAGTATTCCAGGTACAGTACCACGGATACAGTATGCAGCTACAGTATCCAGGCTACAGTACCCCTACAGTATACCTGTTCGAATCTGTTGTGGTCTTGGGCTCCGATCATTTTCTGCTTCGGATTTGTCGCTATGTGAAAGTTCGTCACGCGTTGTGAAGGAAAAACTCGCGAGAGGGCTCGCGGAAGCACCGATTCTGAAATAAAATCAGTTATCGATAGAGTATCGTAACCGATGGAGTAGGGTGGGTACGGTAGGTTGGTGGGCGATGGTCAGTCCGATTGTACAGTATACAGAAGGAGTATTGATTGATGAGTACCCTGGTGGTACGGTGAGAATCCCCAGGATCCTCGCAGGATCCTCAGGGGTATCGATTGAGGGAGGGAGGCGAGACACGAGGGTGAAACTCACCGGCGCCGACGCGAGAAAATGTGAAGAATGAAAAGAGAAGAAGGGAGAAATCGATCGATTGAGAAAACGAGTGAAGAATGGAATTGTTGCTGGTGCAAGACTTTAATTACTCTCTTGTTCGACTGTAATTCAATTTGAATTCGAGGCCTATTTGAATACGTTAGAACTTGTTATTGAATTGAAAAATTATGAAAGACGAAAAATGCTAGTAAATTCAAGCGATGCTTGCTTGCTTTTCTGAACATATAGTGTAGAAAATGTGAGTCGCAAGTGAGTCGTATTTTATTCAACTTTAAAATAGATAGTATTGTGAAATTTCATTCGATCAAGACTAGACTATTAACGTCCGTATTGTATTCCCCAATCTGTTTTCTGATTGAATTTTTTTCAATACATTACATTACAAATCGTTCAAGTAAAAAATATGCCTTTCTACTCTGACACCTCCAAAGAAACGTGTAATTGTTAACTAGCATACTTTTTTTTCGCAATTTACTAGCTATTTATCTAATACAATTTGCAGGGAATGAAATGAAAACAAATGGGCAAATAATCTGATACGGAGCTGGATCATACGGACACTACTCCGTTGTGGTAGGTGTAAGGACCACTGCGGGTAGTCATAGTTCGGTTCGGGCGAAATCACAGTTACCTGCGAAAATTCAGATTATTTCTGCCGACTGCACCACGCTTTTTGAATGTAGTTTTCGAACGAAAGTTATTGTAAAATTAGTGATATTTCGGATCTAGCAAAAATTTAGGGGAAGGAACGGGACGAGAAGTGATAACTATTCTCGTGTCTCTCTAACCATCATCGTGCACTCGCGCTACCCACATGGAAACCTTCTTCTACTGCTTCAAAATACACCATCAATGAAACACTTCAACGTCTAATAGAATGCACAATACGGGTCGCCGTCTCTTCACTTGACATATTCTCTAACATTCGTTACCCGTACTAGACACACTCCTTCTTCTTCGGATTCTACAATCAACGAACCGTCTACATCAGCTTGGCAGTAATTGCCTCTTCTGCAATGACCGGCCATTCGTGTCTACACAGCGGGCATTTGGGAGCAGGCGATGCTCGAATCCATCGCGCTGCGCACCTTAAAAGATAAATAATATTTAAAAACCATAAATATATAAACCATTAGAATTTCAGGAATGCGAGCCGCCAGATCCTAATCTGTACGTTTTTTTTTCGCATCTTGTGTTTCACCTAAGACTAGAATTCCATTTGTTAGTTTGCTAACGAGTTTGTGTTCTTCCTGACCCCCATCCCATGGGAAATCAATAAATATAAAATCCATCTATACAACACCATCATAATTCCGTCCGTCTCTTACTTCTTCCATGCTCTTGCCGCTCAAAAGATCAATCTTTGTGAGAGAAACAGTATCAGTGAACATTCCCGACTGATGTGAGCTGAACTGGACGGCAATAGCATAGTACAAAAATACTAACGTGAAGCAACCGACAACTCCTCGGCAATTTCTGCAAATTGTCGGCTCGACAATTTCTTCATCGCAGCAGATGGTACATGGACCAAACAGAGTGGTGGACACGGCAATGGCTTAAATGGAAGGGGAGTACGTTAAAGATCGGGGTTGGTGAAAACGAGGCCTCTACCCCAGTCTCGTCACAAAGCAGTCGGGCGATACAAAATTCGCCAATGCTCGATCGACCGAGCAAAAAAAACTGATTTAAGCCTCGGGTGTCGAACATGCTCGTTTTTATCAACCCTAGAGATGTCCGGAGTACAATAGATCAGAGATCACACATTGTAGAGTAAAATGTACCTCGATGCTCGTCCTCAGCCGCACGAAGCTCTCTCTCATTGTCGGCGAGCTGCAACGTGGGTTTTAGCTAATTTTTAATAAATAAATTTGTTTACGATCCGCAAAACGCCGTGAGCCTACAGTACCTCATGTTCCTCGTCTGATTCCGGGAAAGCGTCTCCTGCAAGCAATGGGTACAGTGCAGTGAAAAGGATTTTAATGGGGGGGGTATTTATGAATATAACGTGTGATGAACAAATTACTACCGATAGACGAGGTAAGATCGCGAATCGTTAACTAACCCTCTCGAGAAGGCACGACATTGTTGAGGATCAGATGAGAGATCTGAAAGGGAAGAATCAATGCAAGGCGGGTGATTTCCCCTCTGAATTAATTTGTTAATTACTTCTCTGATTCTCTCATCGTCGTGAGCAATTAGCATGGGCATCGCCCTTCCCAGTCTGCTGCCTCGAAGCACATTCAGAAGTTGGTCGTCTGTGCCTGAATTATTTCAATGATTGTGATAAATTATGACAATTTTTTATTGTTATCGATAGCGGGGCAACATAGTAGTTTTCCAACATCTTATTGTTAGCTAGTAGTTTGATGAAATTAATTTGCTGATAGGAAAGCAAAAACAGTTGAGGCAACATCAGTGCATTTTGTCCTGAACATGAAATGCGTTTTCAGTAAATAAAATTGTTTCATACAAAAAAAGAAGCCTAATGCACTCACAGTTCCCAATTATGCAGAACACCGTTCCTACGACGTTGTACACCACTTCGATGTTAGAATGGTAGACCAAAGCTACCAGCTTGAGGAATACCTGGAAAAAGTTGACATCACCGAGCTTTGACCAGAAATTTAAATGATTTTTTTAAATAAAGTTAAACCGACGTTTGAAATTATACGCACTAACCCTCGAATCAATCAGAGCCTGAAGCCCGTCACTGTCTCTGCTGAGATGGTAAATGGGTACGACCCCCTGGACGATAACGCTGGGATCACTATGATCGAGGAATGGCATCACAATCGGAACCAGCATACTGAAAGAGTATTCCGAAAACAATTTATCTTGAAGATATCCAACATTTTGTTCTCAACCCATCGGTTCAATACACATCTCCATTGGTATTTTTCACTATACATTTTTGGGAACTTATCGTTTTTTGGCTCACGCTGAAATCGCTCTAATTGTAAATGTGAAGCGGATAGGGAATTAAAGGGTGGGGATAGTGCAAAAAATTCCAAACAAAAAAATCAGAGAAGTACCGAAACTTGGAATAACTTGGAAGTGCGGTCAACTGAGTTGGTAAAAAAATACCATAACATGGTAAATTCGCTTTCTCACTTGATTTTATCGGTTGCGAGCTGCGATTCGTTGAACTTGAGAAGCGTCTCGATTATAACTGATACATCCTCATAATGTGAGTCCAGATCACGTTCCACGAGTCTCTGCAGAGACTCTAGTAGGCCGACTTCTACGCAGTAATCACGGTGCTGTGGAGACTGACCTGATAAAATAAATTATGAGAAACGCGAAGCGTATGTTCGGTATATTTTCCAATCCTAGCGATGAATCATAAAAAACACATATGCATATCAACTAACCAATAATATTTGTCAGCTCGAGCAAGCAGCACAGGACGAGAAACTCGTCAGGTGTGTGGAGACCTTCGATCAATATAGCCGCCGTGTTCGCGATATCTTCCTCCTGAAGGAAATAATAATGATGCAAAACAGGGAAGCTGCTCATTACAACTATATAACATCAATCAAGTTTGGGTACGAATAAATTTGAATGTAGGACATTTTTGAGATCTGGAGATTTTTTTAACTTGAAGTTACCTTGACGTGTTCTCCTCTGAGCCGCGCAATTCCCTCCAATGAGAGAGCTGCGAGTATCTTGATGTGCGCGCTGAACAACAGCATTCATATTGTCGAACAATTTCTTGAGTTTATTATGATCATCATGAAATTTAGGAGCTCGAATCTTGAGTTTATCATGAATCAAGAAGTTTCATATGCAAAAGCGATTGATTGTAAATATTTAAATAAAACTTACTTCTCTGAGTTGGTGCAGGAGACTAGGTAGGCCACAATTCCTGCTTCTGCCAGACTATCGATTGACGCAGTATCACGATCCATTACCAGCCGTTCGACCTGTGATCAATGTTTGACTATATCACATCTCGATAGGCTTTCAAACTAAATTCATCAGCTAATTCTGGAAATATCGATTCATTTCCATTTTAACAAAATTTTTGTCGAAAGAAGTAGCTAGTGGAGAAGTAGCTATTGCGAAATACACTGAACACTTTGAATCAGATATTTCACAACGAATTCACCCGTCGAATTGCCCGAATCATCTGATCACCATCTTCGCTCTGCACCATAACAAATATTTGATTAAGAGAGATTGGTGGATCGGCCATAACTGAAAAATATAATTAATTCTACTGCTTACGAAAAAGTAAGCAATCGTATGTAATCACGTCCTAGCACGGCCACCAACAGTATGCGATGATGTACGAAAGCGACACCAACGTTAACTGACAAAACGAGAAAGGCATCAACATGATAGTAAAGGACATCGATCGATAGGCTCACGACAGAAAAAAAGTCAGAACTACTCAGACCAGAGAGAAAAGAGAGTGGGGGAGAAGGGAGAAGAGACACTGTTACACTGACTGTGAGTGAAACTGTGTGGGTGATAGCTGAAAATATATTAAATAAGAAGTGGTCAATTTATATTTTAAGAGCACACAGAAGCGTTAATAATAACAGAATAACACGCATTCACCGATTGAAGTAGGTGTGATCTTTGACCTCCTTTTTCACAATTGTTCCCTTCGAAAACAACTTCTAACCCAATCAATTATCTCCGAGTGCCTTTAAATTGCATTAGACTCGAACAAGGGAATAGTTGAAGTCTTGCACCAGCAACTATTAATTATTCACTCTTTCGATCGATCCATCGATTTCTCTCCTTCTCTTTTCATTCTTCACATTTTCTCGCGTCGGCGCCGGTGAGTTTCTCCCACCCCTCTCGCCTCCCTGCCGGGATCGATACCCCTGAGGATCCTGGCTGTATCCTACCGTACCCCAGGATAGTCATCAATCAATATCCATTCGATACCCAATTGGGTTACTGTATCACCTGACAACACTGTCGATCGCCCTCCAACCTACCGTACCCCAACTTCCTCTTTCGGTTACGGTACTCAATCGACAACTGACTGACCCCATCTGTATACTCTATCATCGAACTACAGAGTAGTCCCTACTCTGGTGCGCGCGCCCAAGTTGGAATCAAGTAGAAAGGCGTTTCCAAGTTGGGATCAAGCTCTGGTGCGTGCGCCCAAGTTGGAATCAAGTAGAAAGGCGTTTCCAAGTTGGGATCAAGTACAGTACCCCGGCCTCGGGCTCCCAAGTTGGGATCAAGTACAGTACTCCGGCTTCCAAGTTGGAATCAAGCAGGCTTTCTTACCCGTCGCGTCCAGCACACGCCTAGGCTATAAGGTCCCATTTTTCTGCCCTCTTCTGACTGCCTTCGGGCACGAGTGCGATTGAATATCTACGGTCCCCAGTAGGACTGTCTTTTGAATGTGACCACCCCCGTATGGTCGTACCGTGTGGGGCCATTGGTTACTGTATGAGGCAACTCATGCCACTATCAATCAATAATCGTGAGGCCTACCGTCTCCCGCTCTCTCACTCTCTCGCTACCGTAACCCGAAAAAGGCGCTCCCAAGTTGGGATCAAGCAAAATCCCAAGTTGCCCCCAAGCTTGTACGCTACTTGGAGATTTGCTTGATCCCAACTTGGGCGCGCGCACCAGAGTACGCTGCCGATCGCCCTCCAACCTATACGGTAGTCCATCAATGATTGACTTTATTTCAGTATCGGTGCTTCCGCGGTTCACTCCCTCTCTCGAGTTCTTCCTTCACAACACGAGACGAACTTTCACATAGCGACAAATCCGAAGCAGAAAATGATCGGAGCCCAAGACCACAACAGATTCGAACAGGTATTCTGTAGAGGTACTGTAGCCTGGATACTGTAGCCGCGTTACTGTATTCAGGGTACTGTACTTGGTACTGAGGTATACTGTAGTTGATCTTTGATCTCTTTCAGGACGCTTCTTCCTGTGGTGACGCAACAGAAGACAGTGCCAAGTATCTGGATTCCGGTTCCTCCACTGTATGCTGCGTGTCGATTGGTTCCGATCAATGGTTCTGGCTTCGGCTGGTTCCTCCACTGTATGCGGCGTGTCGATTGGTTCCG
>LS488002.1:2160-15038 GCA_900490705.1 Pristionchus arcanus
GGGGCTACCGTAACCCGTCGAGATCAGTGCGGGACCGAGAACGTTTCGAGATTGCCCCTGGCAGCGTCGACGGTCGAGTAGTGCGAGTAGTACTCGACCAGAGCGAGAATGGAGGTGAACTGGAATGCATACCGTAGTCTGGAGGTACAGTACTCTGATCGATCTTAGATACCGTTATCTATAGCAACAGTACCAGTAACCCTCAGTATCCGATCACGGAACATAACTGTATGGTAGCCTACCGTACCCCCCCCCCCTCCCAGTACCGTACCATCTTTCCGAAGCTTTTGTTCAGCATAGTCCCGCAGTGCAAAGCTACCGTAACCCGACCAAGACTGTATGTTACGAATACCGTAACCCCACCTACCGTACCATCTTGCCATCGCTCTTGTTCTGCATGACGACGTAATGCGAGTGGCCGTCCCTGCCCTCGAAGCAGTGGATCGGGTAGTGGTGCACCTAAAGTACGGTAGGGTACGGTATCGATCAATAGTAAATCGAGAGTGAATCGATATTTCGGAACTACTGTAGCTGTGGTATGAAACTGCGGTGAGGTACCGAGCAATAATCAATCGATACCCTTGGAATATTATAGTACTATAGTACGGTGCCTCCGACTCGTACACGATCTATCTATAGATACTCCTAGACTACGATAACTACAGTACCCCCACCGTACCTCCGACTCGGCGCTGAGGTAGGCGATCTATCGATCGATATCCCTGGGTTACAGTACCCCCACCGTACCTCCTGTTCGGCGCTCAGGTAGGCGATCTTGAGCGGGACGGCGGTCGGCACCTCGCCCTCCTTCGGACGCTCGTAGTAGAGGAAGAACTGGCCGGGGCGTCTGTACGGTAGTTAGATGGGGTACAGTGCCAAGGCATGGTAGGGAAAAAATTGGTTGTCACTCTTCGATTTCAAGGCGAAAAATAAGGGGGGAGTCCACTTTTTGCCCCCACGGATACCGCGCGGAAGCGTCCCAAAAACTGTTTGATCTCTGACACAGAGCGAATCTGGTCGGAAGCACAAGCGTACCTTGAGATATGGGATGAAATCCGAAGCAGAGAGCGAAAAGAGAGACTGTATAGGGAGAGTGTGTGCTAGTCGCGACGGGTATGCAAATGGGCGAGAGAGCATGGCGATAGAGGAGAGCGCGCAGAGGGAGTTCGTTGAGGTGATTCAGCGAAGTTTTGCGCGTCTGATTCATCACCATCTCATCGGTATTCGATGGAACCATGATGCGTATTACGGTAGGCTACGGTGGAATGGAATTACGTAAACTCCAGTAATCCCCTCATCTCGCGCGTACACTTGCTCTACTAAGAAGACTCCACAGTTATCTTCAACCATACCGATAATTACCGAGTATCATCTATTAATGGAATTACGGTAGTTTGAGACGTGAAAGGGAAGTTAGGGCGTGGATTTTTCGTTCGATGTCACTTCCGTTTGATGTGGAAATGGATATTGCGCAGCTAGAATTGTGGTATCTAGGACGAGTGTGCGGTCGGGCACGGTACGATACGGTAGTCAGGGAGTACGGTAGGTCAGGGAGTACGGTAGGCCACCGACTTGAGATTGCTCTCCACTCCTCGCTTGGATCTCACGCCGAGGTAGCAGCGATTGTACCCCTCGTTCTGCCTCTGGACAGCGACCTGAAGCATCGATTGATTACGGTAGGATTATCGATCGGTTACTGTAGGGCTAAAGTATCGATTGGTTACGGTACTACTAAAGTATTCCGGAGTGTCGATTGGGTAGGGACGGCATCATGGATGGAAGGACTATAAACTCGAGTTATCGATTCAATACGCTAGGTCCACAGTAATACTTTGCAATCATTTGGATGCGGTTCTCTAGACTTATTGATTAATTGCAGTAAGAATACAGTAACCGTTAGTTATCGATTGACTACCGTAACCCTTACCGACGGCTTTCTGGTGCGGCTCTTGCGCTTGCTCTTCACAATGTCGCCACTCTGCTTGTAGCGCATCATCTCCGAGTGCTGGAATACGGTAATCGATTGACTACCGTAACCTTGCTACCGTAGCCCTGAGTACCGTAACTGTGCGATCGAAACATAACCCCTCTTTCTACAGCAACTAAGATACCGTACTTCTGAATACCGTAACCCCGAAGTACCGTAAACCAATGCACCGTACCCAATCGACGACCGTAACCCCCCGTCCTACCGTATCGAAGACGAGCGAATCGATCTTCTTGCCGTCGTCGTCCGTGGTGTAGCTGCTGCGAGACCGACGAGTCCGCTGGAATACGGTAGGGATGCGGTAGTGTACGGTAGGACAGTATCGATTGGTGGTACGGCATGGTACGGTGTATTGAGGATAAGTTACTGTAGAGGGGTGGAGCACGGTTGATTGTGGTACGGTAGATAGGGGTACTGTAATCAGAGGTACGGTAGGTCACCTGGGGACTGGTCTGGACGGCCATGCACTTGCGACGCACGCGTTTGCCGCTGCGACCGGACTGCAATGGTTAGGCTCCGCCCCCTTTTCCCGAATCCGACCTTCTACCGTAATCCTTGCAGGACATCCGCTCAGGACAACCCCCTACGACGTATGATTACTGCGAGCCTATGATCTCATAGCTTACAGTATCTAATCTATGATATCTATCGTAGCTTACAATAACCATTGATTCCGTAACCTCCAGTATCCATTGAAACCGTAGTCATCAGTACCCTTGGATACTTTAGCCGACAGTATCCTTTGATACCGTAATCTCCAGTAATCCCTCACCTCTTCCGTATCCGAACCGATGCTGAGCGTGATGTAGGGCGATTCCGAGGACTTCTGAGGAGAACGACGGGAAGACTGGGACTGGAAAGGGTACGGTAGGGTTACTGTAGCGTACGGTAGAGGAACGGTAGGGGTACGGTAGTGTTGGGGTAGGATACGACAAGGTAGTGCTCGCCTTCCCTTTGCTTGAAACTCAAAAGCGAACGCGCCCTCTGAACTCTCCTCTATCGGCGTGCTCTCTCGCCCATTTCCATACCCGTCGCGACTAGCACACACTCTCCCTATACAGTCTCAAATTTTGCCCCCTTCTTTGGATTTCATCCCATATCTCAAGGTACGCTTGTGCTTCCGACCAGATTTGTTCTGTGTCAGAGATCAAACAGTTTTTGGGACGCTTCCGCGGGGTTTCCGTGGAGGCAAAAATTTCAGAAGCCTGCTTGGAGTTTTTTTTTAGATTGCTTTCAATGTTGAACTAGATAATAACGTAGCTTTGTGGATTGCTTGCTTTTGAAATTTCGACCTCCTTCCAGTGTAAATAACGTCGGGGAGATTAGTGGGGTGACCCCAAATTTGGACTGGAAAGGAACGTTACAGTTACTATGGCGGTAGGAGTGCGGTAGAAGTACGGTATGGGTACGGTAGTGTTATGGTAGGGCATTGCTCCACACCCCCGTTCTTGATTTGGTTGAAACACGCAAGTGACCGCGCCCCTCACTGTCTCTGCGCGCTCTCCGCTATCGGCGTGCTCTCTCGCCCATTTGCATACCCGTCGCGACTAGCACACGCGCTGCCTATACAGTCTCTCCTTTCGCCCTCTGCCTCGGATTTCATCCCATATCTCAAGGTACGCTTGTGCTTCTGACCAGGTTCGCTCTGTGTCAGAGATCAAAGTTTTTGGGACGCTTCCACGAGGTATCCGTGGAGGCAAAAATATCAGAAGTCCGCTTGGAGATTTTTTTAGATTGCTTTCAATGTCGAGCTGATAACGTGGTATTGCGGATTACTTGCTTTTGCAATTTCGACCTCTTCCCAGTGTATTGTGGCCGAAAATAACGTCGGGGAGTTTGGTGGGGTGACCCCAAATTTGGACTGTAAAGGAAACGTTACAGTTACTATGGCGGTAGGAGTACGGTAAAAGTACGGTGTGGGTACGGTAGTGTTGTGGTAGGGCATTGCTCCTCACCCCCTTTCTTGATTTGGTTAAAACACGCAAGTGACTGCGCCCCTCACTGTCTCTGCGCGCTCTCCTCTATCTGCATGCTCTCTCGCCCATTTGCGTACCCGTCGCGACTAGCACACACTCTCCCTATACAGACCCTCCTTTCCCTCCCTTCCTCGGATTTCATCCCATATCTCAAGGTACGCTTGTGCTTCCGACCAGATTCGCTCTGTGTCAGAGATTAAACAGTTTTTGGGACGCTTCCGCGGGGTATCCGTGGAGGCAAAATTTTGTCTGGATGTTTGAATCAGTTATTGGGCAGCTTTTGACTGGGTATCTTAGCGGTTCCGCAGGTTGCCGTAGCGATTTCAGAGCTGGCTACCTAGTTACTAAGAGACTATAATTTTTTTGTGTCTGTCTGTCGGTCCGTCTGTATGTCTGTCACGCTCCAAAAAATTTTTTTGCTTAAAACTCGCTATAAATTCATCCTTCAGCCTTCTGACCTTTACAATTAAACTTGCTTTTAAAAAATTTCCAAAAAAATCGATAATTGATTTCGTCATCACTATGCAATATTCCGTTTTTCGCGTAGAACTCGCCTCAAACTAAACCAAATCGATCATGTAATGAACCATATGTCTCGTAGTGAAATTCTCGAAAAAATCAATAACCTATTTCATCATCACTATGCAATATTACGTAATGATGATGCAATAATTCGTTTTTACGCCGTTTTCGCCGGAAACTCGACCAAATCGATAGTGCGTGCCACCATGACTGACATAATCGAAAGTTTCAAAAAGTCTATGATCAATTTCGTCATCATTGTGCAATATAAGTAAATACTTGTTTTTCACGCCGATTTCGCTGGAAATTCGGCTGAATTGATCAAGTGAGGAACCTAATCTTTTTCGATTTATGACTTTTGTCATAAATCGAAACCGTACCACTTTCACCGTATACCAAAATTGTCGACTAGGTCAAACTTAGTTCACTGGGTATGACGTTTATTTTTAAATCGATGGAGTCTTACGTTTAGCGTAGTTCACTGGGTGAAATGAATTAATTATGTTGTTAATCGATTGTGAGAAGAAAATGGTACTTAAAAATACGCTTTCACGCTTGCGGAAGGCTCGTGAGGCCGAGAGCGATCCGGAAAAAGCTCCATCCCAACATTTTTCGGGCCGCTCGAGGCCTCACGAGCCTTTCGCAAGCGTTTGCAAATGACTGGGATAAAACCTTAAAACGCTACTCGGCGATACCTAGCGAACGAGCGAGCGCAGCGCTATTCACCTAAAAAAATAAACTTAAAAACAATTTCACGCTCGCCGAAGGCTCGTGAGAAATAGTGCTTTTGCAAATGACTGGTTAAGCGTTGCGAAGCGTTTGCAGATGACTGGGATAACTCGGCGACACCTAGCAAACGGAGCGAGCGCAGCGAGCGTAGTTTGCTAGTTTGGTACAGTGGAGGTAATGTACTTCCCATGATGGTCTACCGTATCTGGAGTACGGTAGGCCACAGTACCTCATCGCCTCTCTGCTTTCTCTCCTTTTCTCTCTTCTCCTTCTTCTCCCGCTGCTTTCTTCTGCGTCTCTCGGCCTGCTTCCGATCGCTCGCGTCGTCCACTAGAAAATTTTACATTAGAAATTATAAATATTGGTCAATGTCTCTCCATTTTGCATGATCTCTCGTTGCTCTGACCGGTGAGAGAACAAGTGAAATGAAGAGACAGGAATAGTCTCTTCATTTCACAAACTATCTCCGACCCGTGAGAGATGTATGAAATGAAGATACTATGGCAAGCTCGATCCACAAGACATATGAAAGTCGTGGTGGTGGGTACGGAAGCGATATGATAGGTCATAGAACCGAATTCTTATGAGTATATCATATCTCGTCGATGGGCGTACAGTAGGTAACGTTATCGACTCATATCTACCGTTTCTTGTACTGTGTCGATGGGGTTCTCGAGTACGGTGGTGACGTGAATTTTGGAAGCTTACCAACGTTGCGAACTCTTTCGTCCGCGTAGGGCGAGGAGGGCGAGACGGGGTCGTCCTGAGCGGATCTCCTGAAATGGGGTACGGTAGGATTACGGTAGAGGATGGAACGGTGTCTGGTCATGTGCGGATCTCTTGTAAGGTTCACGGTGGGATTACGGTAGGTCACTATGCCATTTTTCTCATCTCAAGGAAGTGACGTCAGGGGATCGCATGGAGATCATGGTGGTACGGTAGATTATGGTGAGGATACGGTAATCCGGGGTGTACGGTAGGACAGGGATACGGTACCTCTCCTTGCGCTTGGAGGAGCTTCTTCTGGAGCGATGACGGGGCGACGATTCGCCGGGTTCGCCCATTCGTGAGGAGTGAAGAGATGGAGAATGAGGAGACGAAGAGAGGGAAAGAAGAGAGGGCAGGATGTAAATTGAGTGTGAAAGAAAGGAAAATAATGTAAATCGAATTGTATTGTTTGTTTTGAAGCAAATATATGAAAATAGCAACAAAAATAAATATATAATGTGTCACAACACAGCGACTCCACGCAAAAATACCGTAACTAGTGACTACAAACTACAGACGAATTTCAAATTTTCTTTTCGCAACTTCTGCTTTTTGCATCGTTTCCTACTGTTTTTGTGTTTATAATTAAGCTAATTGAAAAGTACGAAGTAGGTTTTCCTTTTGGAAAGTACTTTCCATGACCATACCGACCCTGCGTTCCATAGGATAGCCTATTCCTTAAACTTTTTCCGTTACTGTCCGTTACCAGCTCAGCGTGACTTTCTGTGCTCGCATATTCGCATTCCGGATAGCATTTCAAGAAGGGAATTTCAATAATTGTCTACTTCAGGATGTGGATCAAGACTCAGGGCGTGAGTCAGGCCATCCTCTCCTTTGACGGCTTCGAAAACGCGGACGACGTGAAACGAGTCGCTGACCTCATCCGAAACGAGCAATGGCGACTCGCCAACGTCCTCAAGAACCCGGTTAGTTGGGGGATTTACCTAGTTTTAGTTTTTCTGGAACATCAAGCCGGGATGATATCGGCGTTCCGCATCAATCCGAATAGTAGTAGCACCACTGAAACATAGAAGATCCCAGTACTTCGAGAACTCGATTAGTGCCGATTCCATTAAATGAGAATTGTTTACACCTGGTTGGTTGTTATTGGCTACCCACATCAATTCGAAAAATAGTAGCATCACTGAAACATTGATGCTGCAACTTAACGAGAGGGTTCCTTGATTTTTATTAATGATAATATTGATGTTAATTTTAGGGCCCCTCGCCCGCCGACAAGGCTAAGATGGTGCCTGGTGGCACGGTGCAACTGGGCGACGACGGAGCCATTCAGGTTTGCTTTTACCCTTTTTTAGATCAAAAATGCCGCTTGCGAAAAGAAATCTAGCCAAGAAAACATTCGACAGCAGTGTTTACTTCTTCATCTATTCAAAAATCGAAAGTAAAATAGATTGATGTGGCTACACCTCTTCCTTGGAATCAAATGAAACTTCAAAGTCGAATTATTATTTTTTGTTTCAATAAATAATAATATTAAGTTGGACGCGACAACCGCGGCGATGTCTCTGAAGATCTCCGAGGCTTTTGCTCTCAATGAGATGCAAGCACTCGACCTCGTACTCACTGGTTTGTGTGTTCTTGTAGCTTAATAGATTATTTATATTAGTTACTTCTGATTGAATTTTTGTCGCGATAGCTCCCTCCACCGACCTCGAATAGTGTTTGTTTAATTCTTGTTATTTGACACTCGATGCCTGTGACGTATCGAACTCACATTTTAATTTGAAAGTTATCGCTGAAACATCGAAGTAGCGACTACAAAAATGGCTCATTTCCTGATTCTTGACTACTTTCCTTGATTAACAAGGCATGAAGACTATTGTTACAGCTGAAATCAAGAAGATGTCCTTCGACGGTCTCGGTCTCGGTTTGGTCGCCGTCGTGCTCTACTATGACGCCCATCGATTGCTAGCGCACACCTTGAGGTATCATATCATATCATACTCCTTAATAAAGGAGAATTGTCTCCCTGTGTATGTACGTTTGTCCCCTATTACGAAAGTCACGTAACCACGAAACTGTAAACAAGTCGTGAGGTCACGAAACTGCTCGCGCTTTTCATACTGCGAAATGAATGGAGAGCGCAACGCACATTGAAGAGGCGTTCAGACGATAAGACCCCGCCTAAGGCGGGGGCGAAATCGGCTGGTTAATTAATATATCATTTTTTTATATAAAATGTACTTTGGTTCTGGGAAATGTGAACTAGTTAGGAAGCAATGTTTCGAATATTCGGTAATACACGACGATTATCTTGCATTAGCCGGGCTGTTATTTGTAGTTTTATCGTCATGCAAGTAGATGAGATTGGCTTTGAGTTAAAAAATTTAATCTTCTGTCACAATTGAAGCATGAATTTCATTGGACTGGTGCTGTTACAAAATACAAGAAGAATTACTAATATCAGAGCCCTTCTCGAGTGGACTCGTCGTGAGGAGCTGCCCAACGCCCTCTCCTCCGTGATCAAGAGCAGCTTCGTCAATCGGGGAGTATTCAGGCATCTGCTGGGTGAGATTTAGTCGATATTTGGGAGGTGGCTGTTTTTCTCCCCCCCCCCCCAATACCTAGGATGGCTAACCTGACGCAATGGTTTCGAATGGCTCGAATGATAGCCGTGCATCCCGAATTTCACAAGTAGTAGTTTTATCTCTTGTTTCTGTAAGCTGCATTAGTTTGTTGGTTTCGCAGAACGTGCTATGATTGCCAATAGCGCGATGCTCTTTCTTTGAGTGGTATACGAAACTTTAAGGAGCCATGTAATCGGTTTTTATCACCCGGAAAGAAGATTTGTGTTATTGATCAGCGGGAATCATAGTGTCATCGCTCAGGATATGAAATCGTCAATATCATGGTTTTGTGAAACTTCAATGTGATTGTGAGTGAAATTTCAAAGTGTGTCAAGATTTTTCAATTTATAATCCATAAATTGCAGACCTGACCGCCTCGTTCACGGTGCACAACGAGTTCCAGACGCTGGCGACGAAGCACCAGGGACTGGGCAATCTATTGCATCAGAATATGGTATGTTGTTGTTGTTGTTGTTGTTGTTGTTGTTATTGATTATAAGTAGATTGTGGGGGTCCATTCAGTGATATGGCAGCTGAAAGCCTCTCGATTTGGCCCTTAAAAATTATATGTTTTTGCTCTTTGCGGAACCGGTTATCCATCAAAAAAAGCCTTTGAACGTATATTTGGGTAGTTCGTAAAACCTGAAACCAACCTGATGTTTCAACTATTCGTTTCACCATGTTCGATCATAAAAATAATTGCTCGTACAATCTAATACCTTCCGTACCCTACCGTAACCCTCCCTCATTCCAGCTCCGATCGATGATTGAGGAGACACAGCGAGTTCTTCTCGACTGCGTGTATCTTATCGTGGGCCAGCCCGATTTTGCGCAGGCTGCAGTGACGGATCTGTGCCCCTTGTTGAAGGTGAGACTTTGTGGGATTAGTGAAACACAAAAGAAACTGATAATAATTGGGGGTTAGATGACCTACACTAGACTAGTTCAAGCGATAGGCGGACCTGTCCGGACCTGGACCTGTACCTGGACCTGTCCGCGTCGTTGAGATTAGTGTGAAACTTAAAATGCACATGCTGACATGTGAGTGTTTGTGATATGAGAATTTTGTAGGTATGAGAGTATTTACGGAGAATTGGTTTTTTTAGGGCCAAACGTGACTATGAATGAATGCTGAAACAGCGAAATGAGGAGATGAAACAGATTCACGGGGTTTTGGATTGTTAGTTTTGACTACTTGTTGAAATGTGCATTCTTTACAAACGTTTTATGTGATTTTTCACAATATCGTGAATTCAAAATTCTACATGTTATAATAATTTGTGTTATATTTTTAAAAATTGCAGAAGCTGCAGCCGGGCGACCGCTTCGGGCACGCGCACATGGTCGCGTGGACCGCCCTCGTGAGCACCATCTCGCCCAAGGCATTGCAGCTGGGTACGGTATTACGGTAGCTGGGTACGGTAGCGGGCTGTCAGGTTACGGGTACCCGTATCGATTGATTGAACGTGAGCACCATCTCGCCCAAGGCATTGCAGCTGGGTACGGTGATTGGGGCAGGGTACGGTAGTTGGAAGTCAGGTTACGGTAAAACAGTGCCGGTTATGCTGACAAGTACGGAGTACGGTTTTAGTTTTCTGACCAGGAGATTCGTATGATGAACCTGGTAGTTACGTGTTTCACGCTATGTACTACTCGAGAAAATATCCCTTTTCTACGATATGTTTCGGAGAATGATTGCTTATAAAACTACAGTAACCTTTTATTTGCAGCCCCGAACGAGTCCTCTGCCATCCTCTCCACTCTTCTCGAGGAGGTGAGTATGATCTATTATGATGGATCCGATAGCTACAAAACTACTATATTTATTGATTGAAACACAATAATGTCATGTCACTTTGTTCAAATATCTTCTAATAAGGTGCGCAATGAGACGGCGTGGGGCGATCAATTCCTGTGTGGCAGCGTGCAATTGGCAGTCGCAGTGGGAATACGACGGCTCCAGTTGAGTCCGGTCGACCATGCAGGTGAGTGGGAGTACGGTAGATTAGAGGGGCACGGTAGTCGACTAGACATGTTTTGAGGTACCGTAGAGTGGGGTCCGGGTGAATTGGGATACGGTAGGTCCGATACGGTAGATTAATCGATCGATCGATTGCAGCGGCCGCAGCCTTCGACGCGGACATGGACGTTCTGGCGGGCAGGTGGGCTGATGTTTATTTATTTTGGGTTTATCGATTTGTTGTTCGTTGGCAATTGAAACACTACTATGATCGAAACCGAACAAACGAAAAGAACCACTCATAGAGAACGTAAAACTTTAAAGAGCATTGAGGTTTTTTCATGTATGTTGCGCATGAATCGAATTGCACTGCGATTACATCCATACATGGTATGCGCGAAACTCGCGAAACAAGGGCGTTGTTTTGATTTATAAACTGAACGAGAAATTCATAGCAAAATGAGCAGCTATCACATGCATACGTAGGGAACGTGGAACCTGAATGTGCAGTTTACACTAAATTCTTAGATGATATTATATTGATGGACTTTCGCAAGCACTCATAGGGAACATGAAACGTAGAAGTGATTTGTTTTTACAAGGCCGTGTATCGTTCACTCATATCGCAGTGTGGAGTGATTAAATGTACACGTAGAGAACATGAAACATGAATGAACCATTTCAATAATTCAGAGCGATCGTGAACCACGCCTTCGAGATTATCCGTCGGTGCATCATCCAGAATGATGGCTTCCACGGGAATGAAACGAATATACAGGTAGGACTGGGTATTTCTCATTATTAAAGGGGATGATGCTGTGAAATGCGAGAATAAAATTTTCATCAAAATTTCCACTTCAATTTGGTTATGAATCGTTATTCGTTTGCGCTTTATCCGTATTGACCAGCGGCAGGCGAAGTTGCGTTGCAGTTACTTGTTGTATGCTATTGCCAGTGGTGTTTCGTAATTTATGGACGAATTAGGGTGTACAATACATAGAAGTCGCTTTTTAATATCTTACCTTGAGCTGATGTAACTCATACATTAAAAAGCAAGTCGAAAACTACCTGCAATTGTAAAACATGCCCCGCATTTGTGGTTTCCGTTAAAAAGGCATGTGACCTACGATTCACAAACATACCCGGCATTTCTAGAATTAGTCGGTTTCCAATGCCTTTTTCATAAACATACCCGGCATTCGAAGGATTTTGTCACATAACTTTTTCATGTATGATGTAACTAGGATGATTCAAGATCCGTGCGATCCGCATCTTGCTGATGCAGCAGAGATCATGTTGCCTCGATGAATACAATTCCAAAAAAACACTTCAGGTAGCCGACGCACTCCTCAAGAGCTTCATCCTGCTATTCCCGCCCAAGGTAAATAGTTTTAATTATTAACATTGTCGGACAATATTTGTGTGTTATACGCATTTTGTTAATTTTGTATGCAAACTCTGCGGAGACCCGCCATTCCTAGCGAGTTATAGCCCTGTAAGCACTAACAATTGCTATTTCCAGCTCATGGAGGTGGAGAGGCACTCGGAGGACGAACTGGCGGTGCTGGATGAGTGCGCGGCCAATGGTAAGCCTTGTATACTCGGAGGGGGCTCTAGACGCGCCGGGATAGAGAAAGGGAGGAAGAGGAAGGGCGAACCTATGACCATATTGAGAATTAATGAATGAGCGATTATAAATAAGAACGAAATAAGTAACAAAGGAGCAGCGGTGTTTGTGTATCACACATCTATCAATAAGCGAGGAAAGTGGGGGTGTTCAATCTTGTTCATCCAAGTAGTGCAAACAAATAACAATTATCATGATATTGAGCAGCAACGTTTGAGTATTAGTGACGCATGAATGTGCATGGGGCGTGGGGTGTTCAGTATATAACGTATTCCGTGTGCTGCTTGTTCAAAAACAATAATAATCACGTCTCACATCCAAGGGCTTTTGGGTATCACTGGCATGTGATTATCCCTGGGGGTTAGAGCTCACAAGGGAACCGCAAAAGTAGGCCGCGATCAACGCTAAATTCGCTATTATCAATCGAAAGGTACTCCTCAGGGAAGCTCAAAACAACTCTAACATTATGTGATAATTTATTCCTAAGAACCGAAAATCGATAATCAATAATTGGGAGAAATTAGTAAAAAAATTGTTCTCTCCTCGCGCATGCTAGTGTACGCGTTGGGAAGAGCTCAGGACATGTGTCCTCTGGCTCAGCTGGTAAGGCGTCAACCTTGAGAACGCGGGACTTTTCTAGTTCCGTACTAGGCCACACCCCCTTGACTCCACCCCTTCCCCTCAATGGAGGGGAGGGGTGGAGCCCGCCTCCTACCTGCCC
>LS488002.1:15135-49274 GCA_900490705.1 Pristionchus arcanus
TAGCCGAGACGGGTAAGAGAGCGTAGGGAGAGGGGCGAGGGAGCGTGTGAGTCTAGCGAGGGAGCGTGTGAGTCTCGCACTCTCTCGCTCGCCGCCCCTTCCCAAAGATTGCAAAAGACGAGAGGGAGGGAGGGAAGGGGGAGGAGCGCGAGGGGTAAGGAGGGGGAGGGGCGGGGCCTAGTACGGAACTAGAAAAGTGCCGAGAACGCTATACCATTGGTTCGAAACCTTTTGCTGCAACTCCTTTGCAGCATTTTTAGCAGCTTTAAAATGACTTTCTTTTTCATGATAGGCACGCCCAACGTTTGAACAGTGATCATATAGCTATTTCGGCAGCAATATGACCAATAAGAGAAAGAAGACAATTGCCTATTTGCCTGCCTTGTTCACGAGACTTTTTCATACGTAAAAAGCGTCAAAACTTAATATTCGACATGGGGCGTGTCTACGATGAAAAATAAAGTGATTTTAAAACTGCTAAAAATGCTGCAAAAGAGTTGCAGCAAAAGGTTTCGAACCAACGGCATAGCGTTCTCAAGGTTGACGCCTTACCAGCTGAGCCAGAGGATACATGTTCTGAGCTCTTCCCAACGCGTACACTAGCATGCGCGAGGAGAGAACAATTTTTCCACTAATTTCTCCCAAATATTGATTATCGATTTTCGGTTCTTAGGAATCAATTATCACATAATGTTAGAGTTGTTTTGAGCTTCCCTGAGGAGTACCTTTCGATTGGTAATAGCGAATTTAGCGTTGATCGCGGCCTATTTTTGCGGTTCCCTTGTCAGTGCTTTCAACTCTGGGTTCAAATTGATAATAATAATGATAATAATATTAATAATGTAATCAATATAATCTCTGGCAGGTTCGACTCCCTCGCACGCGCCGGCCATGCACTTCACGCACTTCCTCGAGTCGATGAGGGAGATCTACCAGAAGAAACAGGTGAGGGGGGGGGATACTAATAACAAAAACAAGGGCGGGGAGGGCGGTGGATAAACGCGTTTTGGAAGAACACATATTAACTACTAGAGATCGATTTAGTGAGTTTGAACGTCCCATTTTGTATTGTAATATATTCGAAGTAGGAAAGTGCGTTGTTAGAACAATTTGTTTATCCAGTTGGGTACATAGTCATTGTCTTTCGAATATTGATGAGTGCTACCATAGAAGCTGTTGATGTTTTGTAGTAGCACGTATAGGCCGGGGTCAGAATCTTTTTTTTATATTTTTTTTATTAACCCAATTTAAATTTCCAGCCAACGGAGCAGCTGTTCCCTCACATTGAAGCACTGCTGGACGAGTTGAGCGCACAGTTTGGATTGGATGGATCCGTAAGTTTATTTTAATTTTATTTCTTTTTGGATTCACTTCCGATGATATATCGAAAATTGTGGATGCAAGTGCACTCATGAAGGCTGTGAAACGCATCTTTTACTGGTAGTTTGAATAAAAAATTTGAGTGCACTCTATTGATGCTTGCTGAAACTAAAGTATTCATGAATGCTGTAAAACGTCCTTTTCATGGCGTTTTTTGTACATTATTAATACCTTTAATTATTTTTTTAAATGTTCAGCAGCAGCTGGTGCAGTTCTGCGAGATGGCGACGCGACCGCAGCACGCGATGCACTCGGTCGCATTCCTTGATCTGGTTTGTGAGATTGTTGTTGTTGTTGTTGTTATTGTTGTTGTTTTTTGTATTATTATTATCAAATGACATTATTTCGTAAAATAGTTAGGGAAGTTCAGTGTTTCACGGCCTTCGTATAATTATTTTGTGGACAGATGAAACAGTTCTTAGTTTCTTCTCAGTTACAAATATGTTTCCTGACCTTTTCAGAAATCCCGTACCGTTCGTGTTTCATGGATTTCGTAAGGATCCATTCCTTCGCTCATTGCATTATTGTCTTTCATCCTTTTGAAAAATAGATCAATTTACAAATTTGCAGTTGTACTCGATCTGTCGCACGCAGAGCACTGCGCGCTCGCTGTTTGAGATATTCTACCAGATCGGACCGAATGACGGTGAGTATACGGTAGATTGCACTAGGTCAGAGTATCGGGAACTGACTTGATCACGGTAGTTGGCTTTCGACAATAGATCATTACATTAAATGACGATGAATACGGTAGAAAGTTGCAGATCGAAAATTGACGTAATAGTGAGCTGGAGTGCGGAAGGCCCTAGGTTATCGACTGAACAGATTGGACCGACTGATAAAGTGTGCATCGTTTCTGTTCCATTATCGTTTCTCACTTGGTGAATCTGAGACGCGCGGTTATGACAAGTAAGGGTGGCTTTGCTTTGCGGCAATATATGGCAATTTAATGTCGGAGTTCCTTTCAATATACAAATATTTGTTCTCAGATATCTAGTTGCCTACTGCTGTAAGCTGTGAGGAACCTCGACTATAATAATACTGATCTTTGATCTCCAGTTAGAAGTTAGGAAGCTTTGGCTGATCTTTGATCTATGACGACCATTTTTCAGAAGGCTGGGTTGGCTGGGAGCAGTTCATGACGGCTCTTCGCTCGTACGAGAAACTCTTCCGCGACGGGCAACCAACAATGGCCTCGACGATGGGAATGATGGGAGTGATGGGCATAGGAAAGAAGGAGAATATCAATGTGAGTGAGGGATGTGTGCTAGACGAGCCGGGTTGGAAGAAGGAGGGAGGGAAGTATGCGGAGTTATTGTAGGGTGGGAGAAAGAAATGATATTTTGAATCGGATGATATAACGTTATTGTTTGTTACCTGTAGACTGGAGTATGTGCCATAGTGGTAACGTGAACAGTGCTGGTTGAATTAATTTCGAAAATTCGATAATTGCTTATGGTTTAGGAATTCTGTGTTCAAGCAATTCTTTCTTGAGATTGTCTATAAATAAAAATTGAATCAAAAACAACAACAATATCATTATTATTATTATTATTATTGTAAGAATAATAATAACATTTCAGTTGGAGAAGGCGATGCACAAGTACGAGCTGGCCGGACTCGTCTCGTGGTGTAATCTGGCGACAAAGATTGTCGAATTGGATGAGAAGGTATGGTAGGAAAACGATATTCCTTGGACACGGTAACATGTCGCGAGTATTGCTAAATTAATTGTTGAATTGAAACGATGGGTTTTTTATGCTCCGTAGATCAATAAATCAAATTCCCCCCTAGTGAATAGGAAGATGTAGGGATACTGAAACACAATTTGGAGGGGGGAGGGGGTGGGTAATGATGATTATGCGATGGTCAACTTCTTTTGGATACTGCTGGTTGCAGCTTATTGGATTGTTTTCGCGCAGTAAGGCAGAATCTATTGGATCCACTTTGAGAGCAGGGAGATGAGGGAGAGCTGAAACTAGAAGAAGATGGGGGTAGTTTAGGCGAGCCTTTTTTTTCTCTACGAGAAGGTTCGCTATGCGTACGGTAGTCTATTGGTCAACCGATAAGAAGAAATACACTCTCAATCTTTTGAAGCAGGAGACTGAAACGAGAAGGATGCAAAAGCTTGAGGAAGTCCAATTATTTTTGAGACGTTATTCCCTCATTTCAGGCATCGATGATTGTGTGCGACGAGCGTGGTTGGTCGGTGATCGAGCTGGCTGCGAGTCTCGTTGCAGCGCCCATTCCACTCACACTCAAGGTAGGTTGGCTCTTGATGAGATTGAGTGTTCTAGACGAGCCGGGTTCGATTAAGAAGTGAGGGGTGAGACTGGTAGCGCTCATCCCACTCACGCTCAAGGTTGGTTGACTCTTGGTGGGATTGAGTATTTTAGACGAGCCGGGTTCGATTAAGATGTGAGGGGTGAGGATCATAGCGCTCATTCCACTCACACTCAAGGTTGGTTGACTCATGGTGGGATTGAGTGCTCTAGACGCGCCGGGTTAGAAAGGGTGGGTGAGCTGGTGGTGCTGTTGTTATTGATTTTGAGCACGTTTCGAGAAAAGATCAAATTAATGCAAGAAATCTGGAGGATGTAGGATTATTGCAACGGGAAAGAGTCGGGAACCTCTGTTTTTTTTTAAAGTAAGCTACGCAGTACTGGTGGATGCTGAATGTATAGCCTCAGTTGCATGGAGTGGCTGAAACATGAAACTGCGGTGGTCGTTATATGTTTATTTTCTTCTAGTACGCAAGGGCTCAGCTTATTGAGTCACGGATCAAAGCTCGGATCTCATAGCGAGATTGAAACACAAGAAATCCTTCTCCCAATATTTTCGAAAACTTCCTTCGAATACTACGGATCAACGCAATAATGCAACGCCCCCTTTCGAATAATAATAATAATAACAATAATAATAATAATAATAATAATAACAATAATAACAATAATAAATAATAATAAATAACAATAATAATAATAATAATGCAACCAATCTCAGGGCCCTCTCCTCCGTCTCCTCGGCGCTCTTGGTCAGCGTAAGGCTGCCGCAGTGAGGGTGTGGACGGCATTGGCCTCATTCCGAGTGTGCGCCCTGGATGAGAATGGACAATTGGGAGGAATACAGGTACGGTAGGGATACTGTAGTTTGAAAATGGAGGATTAGGATAGCTGGGAATCTGCAATTGGTTCGCAAGAATGACATGATAGAGAAATGTTGAACGGACTGCAAACAAATGACAATAATTGGATTTTCTGCTCGAAAATATAGCAGGTGAATTGTCGCTGCAATGAATTGTTGTATTCCGTGGCGAACGTTGTAAAATAATGCAGCTCACTGTCAACTTTAAAAAAAAAGTTAATTATCCGAATCGGTAATTTCCCGTTACGCGAATTTGTCGTAGTCCCGTAGTTCTGTCTATTGGCAACATTTGACTGGGGGGAAAATAAACATTTGAGCATGCGGTTTCTCGTTACTTGTGTGCATCTAAGTTCGAACGCAACTGTATGGGATGATTAAGTTCCGATTAGTTCTTTTACACAATATATTATCAGCATTTCAATTTTGCAGCGCGAGCTCGAAGAGAAGGAGTGTTCGATGCGTGACTATCCCTCGACACTGGGCGCTGCTCACATGCTACGGTCTCTTCTCGCCCATCCTCTGCCTGTGACCGGCCACTCATTCCTGTTGTTCCTCAGCAAGTGAGTTTAAAATATTTATCTATGATGGACAACCATTACTTCAATGTATGCCGAACTCTTACCAATACTTGGTATGGCTATGAAACCCTAATCTATTATGAAACTCACTGTAATTATTCTGAAGGAACTCACCTCCCATTCGACATAATCCTGAAACCGAATTTCCGCAGGCCTATTTTTCGCTGGAAGCCATTATCGAATTTTTACATTATCTCGTCTACCTGATAGTTCGAAAATGGTTTCCAGCCTCTATATGAACATGAAACCGCAATACTACGACATTATTTTTTATTGTTCATTAATTGCGCTTGTAATTATTGCATCAGGTCCAAATCTCTTATCTTGAAATAACCATGAAACGTTCATTACGCAGGTCGATCGTCGCTCCGCTCGCGCAGCGCTCGTACAACAACGTGCACCAGATGGTCAGTTGATTATATTTAATTATTTATTTTAGTATAAAAATAATATTTAAAAAAAAACTATTTTTTTTTGTTTACTGAACAAAGTGACAATCACAATCACAAGGATTCTATTTTCATCTGCAACAAATTTTGCTAAATACCTAGTGCGCAATTGTTACTTGTTGTATTTTTCTAAGACACATCACCGTCTTATCACATGAATACTATTCTACTGTTTATGGTATTTACGTGAAACCCGAATTTGTAGGGATGAAATTGTAAATTCAGTCAACGACTGTTGTATCACGAATACTTTCTGTTTTGGGTTAGTTGTGAAACCAGAAGTTGAATAATTTTAGTCTGAATATTTTTTACGGCGGAGCATTCGTTCTAATGCTTCTCGATTATGGATTTCCTCTGAAACATGAATATATCTACGCGGTTTGTCCAAACAATTACAGTCATAGATGCCCACGGAGAGTGTCCGGGGAGTGCCCATATGTATGGGCACTCTCCTACCCATGTATCCTACCCATGGTCATGGTCCAAAATGGGTTGGTAGGTCATGGTGGGTCATGACCAAGTACCGTACCCAATCGAACCTACAGTACCCCTAGTTACCGTATATGACTACCGTAATGCTCAGCTATCACGAACTGACCTTATTGATTTTTACCCACGTATAGGGGGTCATGGTCAGATATCGGTCTTGGGTCATGGTGGTACTTGTCCCTCAAACATATCCCAATGTGGCCTACAGTATGCCATTATCGATTTTTGGCATTATCGAAAATATTTGACACCCTCGGGATTTGAACCCCCAACCTTCGTATTAGCAGCCAATCGCGTTAGCCAATAGGCAACGATTTCAGGTTAAAAAAATGCTCGAGGAGTTACCCATAAATATGCAAAGAACCGATTTTTTAAACACACTTTGAAGAAAGTCATTTCGCGATTCCCAACTGCGATTACCGTAGTCAGGGATACGATAGATTATGGTAGAAAAATTTTCAGATCGATTTGAGACATTTTGGCAAAAGTGTGCCCCAAGGCTAAAATAGTTGACACGCCGAACCGGGGTACGGTAGGATTACTGTAGGGTACAGTGCGGTACCCAAAAAAAATTCCCTCGACAAACTATGCATGTAGGGACAGAGAACGGATTTTTAGAACGAAAAATTCAAAAAAATGTCAGTTCGCGATGCCCAACCGCGATACCGTAGTCAGGGATACGGTAGCATACTGTAGATTACGGTAGAATAATTGTGCGATTGATTCTAGACACTTTAACAAAAGTGTGCCCCAAGGATAAAACTGTTGACCCATCGAACCGGGTACGGTAGGGTTACTGTAACCAAAAATCGATAATGGCATACTGTAGGCCACATTGGGATATGTTTGAGGGACAAGTTCCACCATGACCCAAGACCGATATCTGACCATGACCCCCTATACGTGGGTAAAAATCAATAAGGTCAGTTCGTGATAGCTGAGCATTACGGTAGTCATATACGGTAACTAGGGGTACTGTAGGTTCGATTGGGTACGGTACTTGGTCATGACCCACCATGACCTACCAACCCATTTTGGACCATGACCCCCTATACATGGGTAGGGGAGTGCCCATACGTATGGGCACTCCCCGGAGAGTGTCCCGGGCACCTATGATTACAGTAATTAATCCATGTCTCTTTCAGTGGGAGCTGGCTACCGTATCCCTCGAGGCGCTCCACAATCTCGTCCATCAAACTCATGCAGACACGTTCGCGGTGCAGAAGAGACTGCCTCAGGTAGCGAAGAGTTATTGATTTCTCCGCGCTTGATTTGGATAATAGGATTATATTAGTCACTTTAAGTGGGGTACAAAGAGGAAGTGCATAGCGTCACTGATGCCAGAAAGTCTGTGTGTGAGACTCTTATTAGAAGATTACGGTAGCCATCATAATATTGATTGTATTTCCAGGTGAAGATCCTGCTCGAGCTGCTCAACGACTCGCCGCTATTCCGATCGGTTAGTGTTGGAGATATTTGAAGATCTTATTGGTGGAGTATCGCCAGTTCGTATTCGAAGAAATAGTGAAACACCAATCTCTCCGATCGAATTTTTTTCGTCTTTTTGAAGTACGCTCAAAGCTATTGCTCCAATGCTCTAACAAGGGAATGGTCACTGGGCAAGTTAAAATTACCGAAAGAGACGCATGGGGTGCCGAAGGGGACCTAGTGGACAGCTGATTTCAGTTTTCAAAAAGTTCGCATTTTTATTTTTATTCGAGTTATTAATTTAAATAGTTTACGTGTGATTTTGCGCGTGCGCGTCTCTCTGATACTTGGTCCAATCGGTGAGAGGAAAAATCATGACCTCCGTGGCGCAGTAGGGAAGCGCCTCGCCTATGTTTTTGCACAGCCTGGATCGATGCCCCTCCAATGCATACTTCTTTTGCTTTTTTTATTATGTTCAGGAGCTGATTTTTTTAGAAACCTGAGTTATCATATGATTCTGAATGAAAACAATCAGTGCAGCAGTATATTTATCTCCACACTACGCGCAATCATGAGGAATGATTTGCCGCGGTCTCCCTCTCTGGCGCGCTGTGATCGTCATCACAAACATCTACAGTAAAAGTTTTGAATAATCAATCTAAAAAAATCAGCTCCTGAACATAACAAAAAAAGCAAAAGAAGTATGCATTGGAGGGGCATCGATCCAGGCTGTGCAAAACCATAGGCGAGGCGCTTCCCTACTGCGCCACGGAGGTCATGATTTTTCCTCTCACCGATTGGACCAAGTATCAGAGAGACGCGCACGCGCAAAATCACACGTAAACTATTTAAATTAATAACTCGAATAAAAATAAAAATGCGAACTTTTTGAAAACTGAAATCAGCTGTCCACTAGGTCCCCTTCGGCACCCCATGCGTCTCTTTCGGTAACTTTAACTTGCCCAGTGACCATTCCCTTGTAAGCTAGTATTAAAGATATTTGTGAAACATCCATTCATCCGATTTTTTGCGCAGCAAACCCCAGATGCGATTACTCGACTAGGCTCTGGTCTTATTTCAAGTAATGATGGAACACCATTCGATATTAACAAATAAATTGATTAGGTAAATTAAAATCGCGCTTGATAGACGGGAATCCGGTCACGGAATAGATTTTGTTTTTGCCATACCTCTAAACCTTCTATTGTTGATTATCGTGCATCTTCCAATGCATAGTAGCGTTGTGACGGGAATTTCACTGGTATTTCTCAGATTTTACAAACAGTAATAATGATAATTTTGTTGGAACACTAGTCCAGGACAAGAACGGCTGTGAGGGCCGGTCCACCAAGAATAGGATTGCCTGAAACCGAAATGCTGCAGGTGTTCTCGATCATCTCCGAGGACGTTCTCGTCTCTCTCCACTCGCACACCCTCCATCGACCATCCGAAGCTGCAGCTGCTGCAGCACTGCGACTGCTGCTCGCCGCGGTGCATAGGCTGCAGCCGTTGAGGAGGTACGGTAGATGGGGATACGGTAGACTCTTCGGGGACTCGGGTGAAGACGGTAGGGTAGTAAAGTGGTACGGTAGCGCTGCGACTGCTGCTCGCTGCAGTGCAGCATAGACTGCAGTCGTTGAGGAGGTACGGTAGTAGTGGTACTATAGCTTTCAGGGAAAGGTATGATTGGCTGAACTTTGTTGATTTTTTATTAGCGAATAGAGAATAAATTGGATCCAAGAGAGATTCCCCGAACTAAGAGATGTCGATGAAACGCAACTTTACCAATTGCAATGTTCAGACAACCATTGATTTTTGATGTCTTTGCAAGGACTCAGTTTGAACCATTGTTTGGGCATGCGCATCGCTACCTAAATTAGTCCCGTGAAACGTGAAACGCGCCGTTTGAAAACAATTCTGTATTTAAAATTTTCAGTGCCGTTCGCGCGGCCGATTCGGACGCGATTCTGGCCACACTGGAATCGCTCTTCTTCGCGCCGTTCGGACAACCGGAGAGGGGCTGTCTGCTCACTCATATCGCCCATTACATCAGCAAGGTACGGTAGGTTGGGGCATACTGTAGGCGCAGGTAGTTGTAGTGTACTGTAGTGTACTGTAGTCACGTTTAACTGGAGGAAAATAATGTCTTCAAACGTATATTGTCGAGAAACATTACTGATTTCAAGATGCAAACTTTGAACAGGTGATGTGCCGTTTCTAGTCTAGTACATGGATAATGGAAAAGTTGCGAAACTGATGTTTATTGTAGTCTCGCCAAAAGAAGCTATTTGATTTATTATCAATAACAATTTGCAGTCCCTCGAGCAGCCCCTTCACGCCCTGTACGCGGCGCGTCTCCTTCGTGAGCTGTCCGCTGTCCGGCCATCCATGCAGACGAGGATAGTGCACATGTTGAAGGTAGGCTGATTTGTAGATGGGATGAAACCCGAGTGAACCTGGCTCTGGCGCTATTGCATTCCCTTGGGGTGGCTGGAACGGGGATGGGGGCGGCCTCTGAGGGAACAGTCCGGCCATCCATGCAGACGAGGATAGTACACATGCTGAAGGTGAGATACTTAAAAGATCAGATGAATCTTGAATAGGACGGGTGGTGCGTATTGAGCATTCCAAACATATTTAGATCTTCTAGGTTGCTGTATTGCATAGTTGTTTTCCTGTTTGACTGCGTTTTATCATAACCGCGCACATTTCGCCAGTTGTGAATAATGCGTGAAACCTGAATGATGTGCATTAGACATTTCCATCTGTATTTGACTTTTCTGGCGACGGCTCTGGAAACATTGAGTTAGCTCAAAATCAGAGGTTATGAATGAGGTATGAAACAAGAGTTTTGCTTTTCGCGCATTTTGCATGTGTTGCTGGGTCCTCATTCTTCTCCTTCTTCAGATCTCCGATCAACTTCACCATTCGCTCGTTCGTTCCGTAAGGAGACTTCTGAATGTGCACGAGGGAGGAATAGTGAGATATGGAGTGGAGGAGGTCAATTATCTCAGTGAGTTTGGATTTATATTTTTTTGTGCATTTTTTCCGTAGACCGAGGCTCTCGTATTGTCGTTAAGCGCAGATTCATTAATTTGTAAATTTAGTGGAGCGAGAATAGTGCTAAGTGTTGTTGAATGTGCACGAAGAAAGGGTTCAACTTTTTTGAGTCAATTTGAGAATTTCTAATCATATTTATCTCTCAAATTAGTGTAGAACATATTGCTAAAAGTGGAAACTATCTTGTTAGATGGATAAAACAAGAATGGTGCTAGTGATTTTTATTTTCTTTCTACTTCGATCGTCTGGAACAAGATAGTACTGATGGGGAGCTGCGAGTACTTAAGAAACATATATAGAACGCGAATGGTACTGTCTGATATTCCCTAAAGTGAGATTTCTGAATTTCGAAGTATTAAAATAAAATATGTATTTGCAGTGAGCGCGATGTCTTCCGTGGAGGAGGTGGACATCGGAATGGTGCAGGGAGAAACGGCGAGATTGCTGTTAGAGGTACGGTAGGGATACGGTAGCCGGGGGGTCGTAGTGGGGTGCGGTAGGGGCTCACACTGCCGAGGGTCGTACTGTGACACGGTAGGGGATTACTGTGGTGGAATGCGGTCGATCAGGAGCATAGGCTACTTTTTAAAGAAAGTCGTGCGGGAATCGGTATGGCCAGAATGCTAGGGTATTTCATGTAGCACTAGGCACTAGTATTTCGTATTCAAGGCATGGCGTCGATATTTCTTATTGAATCGGTTAATTCATAATAATTTAGGTCATTATTTTTGGAATTAACTATAAACGTTATAAAATAATGTATTTCATTTATTCATTCGTTAACGCTAATCTGCAGGTGATGGCCGAGGGCGCGGAGGTCGATGTGAGCAGGGAGAATCTGGCCTCGTTCCTGTTGGGATACGAGCAAATGGCTGGAGAGGGAGAGAAGCTGTTTGAGAATGGTGAGAAGATTGCTATTGTATTCATACATGAAAAAGCTAGTCGAAAACTACCTGGAATCTGAAAACATACCCCGCTTTCCAGGTTTCCATCAAAAAGGCATGTAGCCTACGAATTGCAAACACCCCCCGCATTCATAGATTTAGTCGGCTTCCAAGGTCTTTTTCATAACCATACCCGGCTTTTGAAGGATTTTGCCACCTGACTTGTTCATGTATGATTGTATTCTTCATGAATCGGGCTTATCATTAGCTTACCAATATACCAATTTGATGCAACGCGCATGAACCTTGAGATATGTTGAAAATCAATAATTTTGTGATTGGTTTTAGGGTGTGCAGATGGCGGGCGAGGGAGACATACATTTGCATTACCAACCGGGGATCTAAAATATATGGTGATCTGACACTGATAATCACAGTTGAAAGGGATATTTTGAACCCCCGAACGGGAATATGTAGTGGTATGATAACGGGCTCGGTTAAAAATATAGTGGTCTGATTACCGGCCCGGTAGGCACGAAAATCTATGGAGGGAGAGAAACTCCTTGAGAAAGATGATAGGATTGTTGAGGATAGATTATTTTTGACTGAACCTCGAAAAATAATTAGTTTTTTCACGTTTCTCATTCATTATGACGAATGAGTGCAACAACGATGGGCATGGTGATATTGATTAATAGCTCGCGTGCAAGGGGAAATACTGATATTTTTGGTTTGGTTTTTGAGGATACAGCATTGCGATTAGTTCTCCGCTTGCTTTTCTCAACAGGTAATGGGGGTGCAGCAGTGATCACGCTGGTCTTCGAAAGGCGAAACCGAAAAAAAGCAGCCTTTTCTTTTCGCCTCGATAGTTATTTAGTTCTCTTCTATCGCGTGATCAAATTCCCTCTCCCTTCTTCGCCAAGTGATTTGCTCATGCAACACGAATATTCCTGGAAATAATGGTTTGTCTAAAGGGGTTTTAAATTTTGTCGGATAAAGGGTGAACATGACCGAGAAATTATGAATAAAGGTAGACATGACATAGCAATCCAATATCAGGGGTCAAATACACAGGTCATGAAACTCAAAATGTGGTGTGGTTTTCCGAATTTTTCATCTTTTTGGGCATGAGGAGGTTAGGTTTCTGATAATCTACTATGATTTCGTGTAATGGTGGCATGCTTTTTCTAATTTTTGTTCAAATTGGCCT
Source organism: Pristionchus arcanus (assembly GCA_900490705.1). NCBI lineage: Eukaryota > Metazoa > Nematoda > Chromadorea > Rhabditida > Neodiplogasteridae > Pristionchus > Pristionchus arcanus. The sequence goes on from LS488002.1 coordinate 27,758, forward strand.
AAAATGTGGCATGCTTAGGTTTTTTCGGGAGGACTATTTGACCTATGTCCGATATTCTTTTTTTTTCTTTCCAGACAATATGCTGACCGGTCTGCACGCTCTGATCGATCTGGTCGAGTCCTTCATCGAGTGCGATTCGCCCCTGAATCTACAGTACTCCGCCCTCTTCGAGCCGGCATTTAGGCTGCTGGTGAGTAACTGGTTTATCCGGGTACATGCTCGTTTCATCTTTTCTACTACAGTTCAGTTTGCTCCTAGTCTTTGATGTGTGCTGATTTGCTGGAAAATAATTCATGAATAGTGCTTAGTAACTGATGTGACAGAAGGTGTGAAATTCCTTTAATGAAGTATTATTAATCAATTAATTAATGCAGCTCCGTCTGGTCTCCATTGACGCACCTCGTCGACTGGCGATCCTTCGTCATCTTCGATCATCCAAGTCAATCTATCGATTGGTTCGATCTCCGTTTATACAGAAACAGGTTAGATTTGTCGAATGTCTGAAACGTGAAAGCCAAGGGCGTGTTGTGATTGTTATTGAAAGTGTGTTGAATTTTCCGAATCACTGAAACATAGGAGTAGAAGGTGATTCTACTCCTATGTTTCATAATAATAATAATAATAATATTATTATTATTATCATTATTTATTCTGAAATTTGTCTGAAACAGCCAAGTCAATCTATCGACTCGTTCGATCTCCGTTCATACAGAAACAGGTACTTGATTAATAAACTTTCGTAAACGGGTTACAAATCACGTATGAAGAAAGTAGCAGATAGTGGAGCGACTGGGATATTTGTTGTATGCTTGAAACATAGGAGTAGAAGGTGATTCTGAAATTTGTCTGTAACGACCAAGTCAATCTGTCGATTGGTTCGATCGCCATTCATACAGAAACAAGCACCACTGTGAATGACAATTTTAGTAAAATTTCGGATATTGATCTTCGTAGCGTTAGCAATAACAATATTGAATCACTAGAACGTTTTTGCGCATTATCCTGGTTCCTGAAACGTAGTATTCAAGGGTGTTTACAATAGAAAGTATGAGATTTATTGAAATTCGAAACAGTTCAGTACTCCATTGAAATGCTGGCTCTTTTGCGATCTTGGCCAATTTCTGAAACGCAAGTAACAAAGGAAGATTCGGAAACTTTTTTGCTCGTTCAATTTTTTTCTCACGAAGCCTACATTTTCCTAGTTCAATGGGGTACTTGATTTTTTAAAATATTTTAACTAAAATTAAAATATAAAATTCCAGGCCCGTAATCTCCTGGACGAGACTCGCTTCGAAGTGGCCCCCACGGGAGCGTCCGTCTCCAGTATGATCACTGGGGATATCCTGCATCTCGCAGCGATTGAGGTATGGTAGGAGAGGGATACGGTAGTGATTGGAAAAGGGGAGGGTACGGACCGTACCGTACGGTAGGAAAGAGGTATGGAAATCAGCCAGCTATCGACAGTGTGGCCCGGACAGGAACTTGAAGAATGGTCAAGAAATTCAGAAGCGCTAAAATGTGATGCTAGAAATATTTATGTTTCAAGGGGTTGTCTTATTCGTTTCTTTGATACCCAAAGTGCTAATCTTGGGTTTTTCTCTTTTTAGTATAAATCAATTACTCAATTTTGTTATTTCAGCTCTCATTCCTTCTCAGTTCGGGTCAGATCGAACAGCCACGCGCCTTCTACGAGGCACTACTCGAGACGAGTGCGGGTGAGTGGAAGGGGGGGGGGGTACGATAATGGTGCGAGACTAAAGTAGGAGTGCGGTTTTTTGATAGATGATAGAATAATCCCTTGCCTCCTACTATGCACTACTGGAGAAAACTTCATGAGAATAGTGCATAGTGGTTTTGACTTTCTCCGCCACAGTAACTTTGGCTTGAATCACTGTTGGCCGATACTATCGTGGGTGCCAGGAATTTATATATATTTTTTTAAATATTCAATGATGGCATGGAAATGAGTGTTTCACGGACTTCATATATTAGATGCGAAACCAATTCAGTGATTTGGTAGTGGATAAAATAAATAATAATAATAATTCAGAGCTCGACCCTCACGAGCAGTCCACAGTGAATGGAGCTGAGGCGTCGGCGCTGGAGGGATGCTCAACGCTGAATACGTGAGTTGATTGAGGGAATAGTGTGCGCTAGGCGAGCCGGGTTAGAGGGAATGACCGGCGATGTCACAGAGTTGTCGAATGATGACTGCGTTTGAGAACTTCGAGTATTCAAGTCACCCGTATTCAACTTAGAATCATGCTCGCCAAGGGAAATCTCGAAAATGTGCCCATGAGCAGAAATGGACATCGAATTTCCAACAACAACTTCTACGTTTCATTGATTCCGTAAGAGTTTCAAATCTATGAAAGATCAATGGTCCTCTGAAGAATTATGGGTTTTAAACTGCTTAAAATTAGTCCTGTGATTCGCGGATTCATTATTTGAGGTTGATGCATAGGCATTGAATTATTGTGTATGTTCTAAAAGTGAATTTTGCGTTTCACTGAGTCCATAAAAGTTTGCGAATAATGTATTGGTAATGTGTTCTTCTTTGGGACGAAAATAACAACAAAATTAAGAAAATTGTCTTGACTGTATAATTTGCCCATACTCTCTCGCTTTCCTTACCGACGACTCGGCGACGAGAGAGATTATTACGATCTTCTAGAGACAATCGATTCTTCCTATTTGCAGATACGACGAGACAACGATGCAGCAGCCGCAGCAGCCGCTGTTGTTCTGTCTGCTGAGGTATGGTGGAGGGTACGGTAGCACACGAATATCGGTATAATGACATAATTACTGATATTCTACCTCCGAAGGAACGATAATGGGGGAATGGGCGGGGTCACAATAGATTTCCAGTATTGATTGTCGTGGGCAATTTGGTTATGCTGGGGTTTTGTATATGTGGGGTGGGATGTTAGACGATCTGACTATGAGGCAGGGTGATAAATTATGTTTATTTGTAATTTATCCTGTCTCTATTTATTGACGGTCTGCGATGGCATAGTGCTAAAGAGTTCGCTGTGCAGGCCGAATCATCCTGTTTTTTTTGCGTTGTGTTGGACATCGACTCAGCAAACAATTTAGCCAATTTACGGAAACAAATGATAAATTAGCAGCATTATTTCATGCTATACGTGCCCATCCATATTCAGGAACGGCCGTACGGTGTCGATGGACCTGCCTGCCGTGCCCACTTTCGCCTGCTTCGACTCGGTCAAGATACAGAAGGTTTGTTGGGGGGGGGGAGTGTAATATTTTGGTTTCAACCATGCCTCATGTCGCATGGCGCACACGGATTTATGATATTGGTAGAATCTCCGTAAAACGAATTTTCTGCAAGAGAATTCGCGCTTCATGCAGGCGATATCTGTCCACTGGCCTATACCCATTAATTGGTGGAATGAGGTTCTGTGTACAACAAATAATTCATCCCTATGTTTCATGTGAAAGTGATCAAGCCAACGATGAATGCAAAAATAGTAATTAGAGCAGATCGCTTAGAATAGAAAATCCTTGCTATTGTGTATTATTTTAATTGTTATTATTGTTTTTGTTATAATTATAATTGCCTCATCCCAGTTGCTCGATTCGTGTCGTGGCGCTGCCGTTTTCGACGTTGAGCAGTACGATGTGGCCCATGTTCACTGGCTGCTGGAACGCGAGATCACCAGTCTGGCCATTGAGGATCCCACCCAGCCGATACAGGTATACGGTATGAAGGGAGTACTGTACGGACATACTCTGTTAGCGCGCACTTCTCGAGACACATGATCTTGCGGTTGCACAGATATTATATAAAATGGTCTAACCCGAGCGACATAGTGACACGTTCAGAATGTTGTAGTATAATAGTAAATTATATTTGGGTGTTCTGTATGAACATGGTGGATCGCAGCTGCGCTTGCAGGGGAACAGGGGGAGTGCTATCTAAACATGGTTCAGTTTGGGTTTCCTAAAAGTTAAAAAAATTCCTTAATTGACTCGTTTTTCTTTGTTTATTCATTAGTGTTTTATCTTTGCGGATTTCTGTTGCACAAGTATAATAACAGTTGCACAGAAGGGGTTATCTAATTGATTGGAATCATCGTTCCTTTTCCTAAAAAAACTGCACTTCTCAGGAAATGGAGTCGATTCTCTCCTTCGTCGCGTCTCTCAACGCGTGTCTTCTGGCGAGTGGAGCGAGTAGTGTGCTACTGGCAGGTGAGGGGATTAATGGGATGTGGGCAGAGATCAAATACCCCTCCCGAAAGGACCTATGCTTGCCACATTTTTAGGCCAATTTGAACAAAAATTAGGGAAAAGCATGCCATCATTTCACGAAATCGGGATAGATTACCCGAAACCTAACCTCCTCACGCCCTAAAATATGAAAAATTCGAAAAAGCACACCACATTTTGAGTTTCATGACCTGTGAATTGACCCCTGGATGTGGGCGCTCTAGGCAAGACGGGTTAGGGGGACGAGTGAAAGGTGGTGGACCTAGTGGAAACGGGCTGCATGAACCCCTTACTTTTCGTTCTGACTATTGATTGTGCTGATTTCATGGGCCCTTCATTTATAATAAACTATTTTTAAATCGGTAGCCCAATAGAGTACGACTATGTGTTTTCGGGTCTATCATATTCCACGCGGACAGCTGTTAACGGTAGTTTCATGATTCTTGCTCTAAAAATTAATTTACTTAATTCAACATCAGTGGTCGAAAAGTCATGTCAACTGGATTTTGCCGTCGGGCACCTAGGCCTATATTTTCGGATGTTTTCGGGCACTGTTCAACATTCTCCCAGGCTGCGTCACTCTTCTCAACGTGTTCGCCGTGCACTCGCCCGTCGCATTCTTCACTTTCGGTGAGTATTATTTATTATTTATTTATTATAATTATTTTTAGACCTGGAATATATCATCCATTGATCAGATTTAGAACGGATATGATAAAGGGAAACATCGAAACAATATGCTACTTGGTGGGTGTGATATTTTGGGTGACGCTTTGTTTGCTGCCTGGTTTTTTGAAAGAAGGTAGATTTATAAATAATAAATGTGAAAATTAAACAATCCTCATCGTGTTCACATTGTAGTTCACACGGTTTCTTAGTTCTATCTGTGTTAAGTTTTATTCCCGGGAAAACAACTTGGCAATAATATAGAACGACTGCTGGGAATACGTAGGAATCGTGAAGCACGAAGTAACGGAGGAAGCACAGTAATCTCAAACGTACTCACAAGCCAATGTTTATTTTTGATTTTGTATTTTTAGCCGAGGAGGCACTGCCGCATTAAAAGATATCGAAATTGTTGAATTTATGGAATTCATGATTCATTCATGATTCAATTCATGATTCGTGCCGCATGAAACGCATGCCTACATTGGTTAACTTTTTTCGACATTATCTTTGGCAGGTTCTTTTTATTACTTTTAATTATTAGCAAGACAGGTGCTCGCGATGCACTCGCTTGTGGCGTTGTTTATCACAGTTGTTTAAAAAAATTATTTGTTATTGCACAAGAATCCTCAGTCGATTGCTCAATACTGGAACAAGCGAAATAAGACGAAACCTCGAAACCTTGAACCTGTGCGAAATTGCGATAGCAGACCGATTGCTTTCTGTACTTTATTGGGCTATCGGCATTCCAGGATTTGTATACGTAATAACTTACTTATCAATTGCAGAACCGCAACTGGCGGCCCTTCTGGACTCGTCCTTCGTTCTCATCGAATCCGCGTCGACACACGCCAATGATGATGTATCGGAGCTGATAGGAGAGACATTGCAGAGGGTACGGTAATGGGGGTATTGTAGGTAGGAAGAGGGTGCGGTAGATGATGTTTCGGATCTGACTACCGTACTGGCAATGAGATTAATCTAGGGGTGCGGTAAGTTTTGTCATACTTGCGGTAAGATGGTGCTAAACGGAAACATTATAATTTTTGGCGAATCCGACAAAACGACATTGCATACTTTCAATCTGCCTATTTTCATGTTCCTTGTGAAACATAGAATCCACCACTCTGAAACATCAAACCGTTCATCAGGTGGTCAAATCGGCGTGCCATCTCACTCGCTACTGCACGCAGCACGATGTGGGGCTGAGGAGACAGGTCGGTTTTATTCACCTATTTTTAAATTGTAATATTGTTTTTATTGTCATTTTAATATTAAAATAGTATTGTTTCAACACGAAGCTACGAGCATTGAGTAAACCTGGTAAATTTGGATTAAAGGGTGACCTTCATGGAAAAAAACGTGGAATAAATAAATTTAATAGACATATTTTAAAATTATAAATTTCCAGATCCTTGCCCGTCTTCTTCATCCTCTGCTGGAAGTGATGGTCGAACCAGCGGAGAGAACCATTCCCGTTAAGGTGAGAGGGTAGTTGAATACGGTAGTTGGATACAGTAGTATTACAAATGCAGAGAGGAGTTTTCGAAATTGCACTGCATCGTTAGATTTGAGTTTCATGGTGAGCATAATACTCTATTAATTGGGGTTCGTTTGATAGACATCACGATTGATGGGGAAAATATCAATGACTTGTTTTGTGAGAGGAACGCCCGCTATGTTTGTGTTACAGCTTCTTTTCAAGTACATGAGAAACTGAATCAGAACGATTCGTCATCGGTTGTTTCGATTGTGAAAAAAAAACAAATAAATCCTTCTCCTTGCAGTTGTCAATCTACGGCGCGGCGTCTGCCTGCCTGCGAGAGGCCGTCGCGGCCACTGGAGAAGAGGAGAAGAAAAAGGTACGGTAGAGGGGGGGGTAGGATATGAAGGGTAGTCAGTGACTACTAGTCACACGGTGATTATAATTGTTGCTTGGGTGGATAAAGTTTCGTCATTCTGTAATCGCCGTTGAGTACTTGTGTTTACGATTCTTGTCCCAGTGGGACAGTCCCACGATGAGTATGGAATTACAATAACCATGAGACATTACCTAATGATGGCGTAATCATCATCTCTTGTGCACGAAATACGAGTATACTGCGTCTCTTCATTCTGCACAGTATCTAGCACCTCAATTGAGCTAGAGAATGAAGAGAGTTCGAGAGCTCTAATCGAATCCCTTCCATTCTCAGGACGCTGAGCAGGGCGACGGACTGGATTGGTTGTTGGCGCCGGTCGGAGAGATGAAGAGAGATCCCGTTAGTTTGTTGTTTTTAGAGGAGAGGGCTACGGCCGATTTGGACGCCTGAAAGGGCCCATAGATGATTTAGCTGAGAAGCGAAGATGTGCCGGTCGAGTAAGCGTATACGGTGAAAACTGGAATTGTATTGATTTTGTTTTGTCGATTTGCAAAAAAAAATCCAATTAAGAAAGAAGCAGAAATGGTAGAGCTATTGGGTTTAAGGAAATGTTTGAAGAATATTGTGACTCGTGTGATTTGCTAGGTATGAAATGACTGGGAAACGGAGATGTGATGAGCTTGCTTGTTGTGAAAGAGACGCGAGATGTGATGATTGAATGTTTTTGGGGCAGGATCAACGATAAAATCAAATTTCATTAAATGCTCTGTTGATAATTAATGACTGCAGCGGGGAAGTGACGGGGTTGAATTTCGAAAATATGGAACTAGGATGATTTTGGGTTTTCGGAATTGTATTTTGTATTCCATTAATTAAATGCTAATTGCCAGGTCCGTGAAGCAGTCGCCTCTCTTTCTTCCGAATTGGTCAACTACATCACGAGGGATATTCTGGATCTGCCCATTGAGAATGTCGTGAGTTTTTGTTATCAGGGAATGCCCAGAGAATCGTGCTTACCTGGAAAAGGGGATACTAGATGTAGAGGTGAAGCCGAGGTTTGGTTGCTTTGCGGTGTCGTGAGAATGTCAGGAGCAATGTTTTAAAAGCCTTACACGTCAAGTCTCTATCATATTCTTCGAGAAAATACGACACTAGAAGTAGAGGTGAAACAACGAGTAGGTTGGGTATTTGGTTTGTGGGTATCCTTTTTTGTCATTTGGTATATTGTCAATATTTAAGACAAAAAAGTTCTCATCCGTCCTAGTTCCGCTTCCGTGAACTTCCTGTTGCCACTTTTTGATGAAGTTGGTTAACTTCGACTAGACGTAGAGCTAAAACTGCGAGCATGATGTGATTATGGAATTTTGCTCTAGGAGTATTATCAAAATCAATTTTTGTTTTTGTTTTTTTCTTCAAACTTTGCCATGAAGTTATTATTATCTCTCGATTCACTAGCGGCAGATGAAGAAGGGGTGAAACAGCGAACATACAATAGATTTTTTTTAAATTTTTGTATTTACCAGTATTAATAATGAACTGAATTCAGGTTACACCGGTGCGCGTGCTGCAGTCGCTGCTCGAGGAGGACGCCAAGGGTGANNNNAAATAATTATTAATTATTAATTATTAAAGTAATTATTATTATTAATATTTATATAGTTATGTTATTCCCGACTCTCTGTCTTCAAACATCGCTTCCGAGTACGCTTTTCTTATGAAGTGGCGATGAAACTCGAAATTTATAGGATTGCAAGTTAAAGAATAAGTCTAAATGTTAATATTCGCAGGTTCCCGTCGTCTGTGCGACGCGCTGGCCCTGCACGGACTGCCGAGGGCGCTGCTCGATCTGGTATGTTTATTATTATTATTATAAATATTTGTAGAAACTGCACTAACTTGATAACAATGATTTTGGTTGAACAGGCAATGCGCGTCTCCATACGCTGCTTAGTTAGTTTTTTTCTTCCAATATCTCCGTAGGTCGAACTGCATTTTGGATAATGCGAGCGATATGAAGGGCTATTGAAACCGAGTTGTGCGTGGTGATCACTAGAGTTCGAAATGCGGGTAATCGTCTCTTCATTTCACACACTCTCTCGCATCTCTGACCGGTGAGAGAGTGTGAAGAATGAAGAGACGATTGCCCGTATTTCGAACTCTAGTGATCACCTTCTCCTTCACGAATGATTGTATGCAGGTGGCAACGCTGCCTTTATTAACATCTTTTTTTTAGTCGATTCGCCGGAGTATAATCAACCTTGTGAAAACATCGGGGATATGAAAAACTATTGAAACTGATAAGTGCGGGTTCAATTGACTTCTCTTATTATCGATTATCTACAGGTGGCAACGCTTCCGATGGAGGGTGAAGAGAGGGAGAAGCGAGGAGAGAAGACGGCAAGGGCAGTGAATGCTATGCTGGTGAGTATGGGAGAGGGGCAGTTCGGTAGGATGCGGTCAGAGGAGTGAGTCCGGTATATGTTTTGGAATTTCGAAACAACATAAAAGTGATATTGACAGTGACGGATTGATGGTGATTAGAAGGAACCGTGAAACTAGAAATTTCCCAGTAGACTTTTATCTCGTTTTATCCTATGTTGGAATTGGCTCTCATTCCCTTAAATTTCAGTGCCTGTTCGCCCGCATGGCCCTCTCGTGTGACTCCCTCTGGCGTTCTCTGGCCGATCTCGCCGTTCCCGAGATGCTCATGCAATTGGATTGGATCGCCCAGCCACCCAAACAGTTATTCCTCGACCCGACCAGCATTAAAAAGTGAGATTTCATTACTGGATGAAACCTAAAGATGTGGTATTTTATATTCCTGGAGTCGTCGATCTGAATGAATTGGGAATGTAGATTACGAGTGAGTAACAAAATAGCAGTTGACAGATACTGTGTGGATAAACGATGATGTGGCCTGACCAGGATCAGGAATATAGTTGTTTTTTCGCCAGCATAACGGCTGATATATATATATATATCAAATATCATGTGAAGGCCTAGAATACGAATCTTAGGTGAAACCTTGGATGCGCAGGTTTCGAAATATTTTTGATAGTTTGACAACGTCCGTGTGGAATTTCAACGTGATAAGTAATTATTATCAATGTACTCGATTCCAGGACGGGTTCGGCCTCCTTCGACTACGCTCACACTCTCTCGCTCGTCCTTCGCACTTGCACTGCACTTATGGCCAATCCAAGCTGGAAAATACTCAGTCTGCAGGTGAGAAAAAATGTTGGATCTAAAAAATATAGTTTAAAAAATCATCTAGTTCTTAAAAAATTATACGTGAATGGGTTGTGCTTCACAAGCAATACATGAGCTGGCAGTTTGTTTCTTGATCAGTAGGTAGTCGCTTCAGTTGAGAACAACAATTAGATGACTTCTTCACCAGCAATACTTGAGCTAGCCGGTTGTTATCAGGTCAGTCGTAATTGACGTATGCGGCGTAATTGTGAAAATAGAAACACAAAGCAATTACTTCGGCGAAATCAAACGCGAAGGTTCTGTGCTTCGCGTGCAATACTTGAGCCGGCTCGTCATTAACTATCTAGTAACAGACCATCTTCTCAGTGTAAAAATACATAACAATACAAAAATAATGAACTCTTTTCTCAGGTGGTCGCACTGATCGCCTCTCAGACGGATCTGCTGAATCAACTGATGAGAGCCGAGGTGAGGGAACTGTTTTTTTAATTGTTATTCTGTGTTATTTTTTTTTTTGGAAATGAGAAGGAGCTCCTATTAGTAAAGTTATGAAACTGAGATGAAGTATTCACTGTGAAACGCCACTGGGCAAGGATTGGGTGGGGTGTGATCTCTCTTTAATCCTATCAATCTCATGTGTACGATTATTTTTATGATTGTACAAAAAGCTTTGGGACTATTGGTTAGGAGCTGAATATCGAAACTAAGGGATGAGCTTGAAACACGATTCTTCCAGGTTGACTGCGAGGTGCTCTCCACGTGCGCCACTCTCATCAATTTCATCTACCAACACGGTGAGTATTATCGATTGATTACTACCGTATCCTCACTGTTGACTACGGTATTGTTTGCTCATTTTATTAGTGGGCAAGGTGAAATGAGGAGTTGAGAATGCTTCCTAGAGAAGGATACATATTGTTCTTTTTACTACTATCTTATAATGTTAATTATCGATTTTCTTCTCAGACGACATGGTGCGCGGTCCGATCGACGCGTCTCGTACGCTGTCGACGCTTCGGACGCGTGCGGAAAGCGTGAAGAAGCCGGACGCGTCCGGACTCAAAGCGGACACGAAACCATCGTTCGCCGCTCCCTCCCGTCTATTTGCGACTCTCAACGCGCTATGAGAGCATACGGTATCGATCGATTCTACCGTAACCTCATCCCTTATTGATTTCGTTTCAATGTAGTTGTATCACCGAATGGGTATCGTCACTTTTATTGTTGTTTCAGTTTCATTCTTGTATGTTGCGTTGTTTCTTTCAAAATGAAATCATTTCTTTATTTTATGTAAACTGCTAAAAAAATTCCAGTTTTGCAAACCCGCTGAAAACTCATTGATCTTCAAATTGTGTTGTTCTCATTGTTGAATAATTATTGCGAATGTTAGACCTGTAATTGATGAAGGTAAATAAATTATGATTATCAATGATGTGCAATTTCTTGAATTTTAACGTCTGAACTCAATGACTGACAGAGGAATGGAATTGATCAGCAGAAAAAGAAATGAGAAAATGTTCCTCATTTTATTTACAATTACCTCAGCGGGTAACTCAGTCGCTCTGGTTTCTCGTGACTAGTTGTAAATTAGTATGCTGACTAGTTGCTGGCGGATAGGGAAATCACTAGTCAGGGAACTAATTTACAACTAGTCAGCCACTAATTTACTACTAGTCGGGGATAGGCCCCGCCCACTTTTGAAAACGAATAGGTACTGTATTATTGATTGATACCGTATGAGTGATCCTCATACTGTAACTGATCCATGCATGGTAAGACCATGTACGGTAGTCACATTCAAAAGGCTTTCCCTGTTGGGCATAGCAGTCGACGGCATCCACACTCGGGATCCATCTGATGATCAAACCCTCATCTGAAGGGGGTTGAAAAATAGGCCCTTATAGGCACAGCGCATGCTAGTCGCGACGGGTAGGCAAATAGCCTCCCAACTAGTTGCTGACTACTTGCTAACAACTAGTCAGCAGCCAACTGATCAGCAACTAGTCAGACTATTAATTTACTACTAGTCAGCTCAGACTCCGCCCACCCTAACTAATTTACTACTAGTCACGAGAAACCAGAGCGCAGTTCAAATCCCGTAAAAAGGGACATTTTTTGCATGTAAAGTTCAAAACCGCATTTGATCTTGTTTCGAACCGTACGATGTGAATTTCGAGACCTCTAAAAGCGTAACGTAAATTTTTGTGATTCCGAAAATGCTATCCGCTTGTTTGAAATTCGGTTCCCCTTTCAATGAGAATTTATTTCAAGCCGAAATGGAAACGCTCAGCAACGTAAGAAAAGAAGAACAACGCATGCAGGCGCGAAGCTCCGCCCACTTTGCAGCGCTTCCGTCGCCTCTTCCTAACCCGTCGCGCGCAGCACACAGCGCGTCTACAAGGTCCATAAAACAGGTTCCCTTGCCGGGGATGCGGGATTCCTCTCGTAAGCAGTCAGTGTGATGCCCACCGGCAGCTCCCGTCCCACGTCCGTCCACTGGTTGGACTGCACCCGGACTGGTTCCCCCCGGTTCCCCGTGTAACCAAGAGAGATCCACTTTCCTACGGAAAGTGAGACGCTGGGTTTCTGAGAGAAACCCTAAAGGGTGCTTGATTTGGGTCCCCCTTTTTGATGACTATGCGAAACTCAATAAAAGTAACGGAATCTTCTGTGTTGTTCTCCATAAAAGTAACGGAATCTAAAATATCCAAAATAAATAAAAGTGGTGGAATCTAAAAAGTCGAAGCCCAAATTCGCGCAAAAAGTGAAAATACTAAAAATAAAAATAAAGAATATAAAAAAAAAAACAAAAAACAAAAAAAAAAAAAGGAACCAAAGACAGACAAAGGAACCAAAAAAAAAAAAAGAAAAAAGTAATTAAATTAAAAAACTAAAATAAAAAAAAAAGAAAAAACACAATATGCGCGAATTTGGGCTTCGACTTTTTAGATTCCACCACTTTTATTAATTTTGGATATTTTAGATTCCGTTACTTTTATGGAGAACAACACAGAAAAGATTCCGTTACTTTTATTGAGTTTCGCATAGTCATCAAAAAGGGGGACCCAAATCAAGCACCCTTTAGGGTTTCTCTCAGAAACCCAACGTCTCACTTTCCGTAGGAAAGTGGATTCCCTTACTTTTATTGATGCGAAGCATAAAATAAATTTCATTCTTGAAGTGTTATGAAGTAGAGCCCACCGACCGCCTTCGGCGGTCGGTGGGCAGTATTTTACACACTCAATAAAAGTAGAACCCATTCTGTCCTTTTTTGAATGACCAAGGGGGGCTCTGCCCCCCTTGACCCCCCCGCCAGGGGGGCTCCGCCCCCCTGGACCCCCCACCTCTCGCCACGCTAAATGTGTTCGCTCGAAAAAGTTGCGCGCCGGATGCGCGGACGACATTCACTTACACTAAAACACCACAAAAAAACACTCCCACGCACCCAGGAAGCAAGCTAAAAATGAGCAAAAGTTTTTGCCGTTGGATGGAGTCGAACCTGGGAGGGACAACCCCCGCTGCGAGCCAGACCATCCTCTTATCCACTACACCACGGGGGACATGTGGTATGAGCTCAGCGGGCGCACTATCTCCTCTCCCTCCCCTCCTCACCACGCTCTGCCCGCGCGCCTTCACTCAAGCATAGTGCAAACTTTGGAGGTCCATAACTCGACGCAGAATCAACCTAAGCTCACCATTCGAAGAAGTGAACCTTATAATTGGCTCAAAAGCTTAACGGCAAGAATTGAAGAGCTTAGGTTGATGCCGACGAGGTGTCGGTAAATATATCTACGCACACAAATGGTCCCTATTGGGGTACCTGCCATTTGGCGCTCGTTTGAGATTTTTGCACAAAAATTTTTTTGGGAGGTCCTGAGACCACTGACGCCTGCAAAATTTGGTGAGCTTAGGGTGACGTTGAAAATTTCGACTCCGCCCCCTGCCAGGGGGGCCGAAAATAACGTTTAAAAAATTTGGGTCCAATCCCAAATTGCTGTGGGCACTTTTGGCATGCCACCACCGGCGGACGTGGGGCGACTAAGAAACAGACGAAGGCAACGTTCAAACGAATTATTTATATTTTACTTTGCTATTAATACCAGTCTTCTACACTTAGGAATCGCTCGAAAATTTTGAAAATATTGAAAAATTAACATACATTTGTGTAAAATGCGTAAAGCTCCGCCCCCTTTACAGCACCTCCGACTCCTCTTTCTAACCCGTCGCGTGTAGCACGCAGCACACCTACAAGGCGTCTCAATTCAATCATGCATTCGCTTTTCAGGCGGAAATGCCCATGTTGAGCTCCGGACGTGGGGCGACAATAACCGCATGGAAAAGAAGTATCAAAAAATTTTCAGTTGCCAATTCAAAGGTTGTTGAGGACCGAACTGCAATCTTTTCAGGGAATGTTTGCCACACTTATCGAATTTGCTGCAGCGAGCTTTAAAAGAAACCAATGCAAAAAACGCCTCATTTGCAGCGCCTCCGTCGCCTCTTCCTAACCCGTCGCGCGCAGCACGCAGCATGCCTACAAGGCCTCTAAAATCGGTTCCCTTGTCGGGGATGCGAGATTCGACTGGTTCCCCCCGGTTCCCCGTGCAGCCAAAAGATTGGGCAACTTTTGGTACGCCACCATCGACGGACGGGGGCAGCGAACAAATAACTTTTCAAAACAAAATTTGATTGTCCTGAGAAAAATGTTTGTCGCATTTCTGCTGAAAATATTGAACAAAGGAATAACGGTAAAATCGTGAAACAAGATGCGAATTTGCTTCCGTGAGAAAAAGAGCGAAGCTCCGCCCCCCTTTGCAGCCCCTCCGCCGCCCCTCACCAACCCGTCGCGTGCAGCACGCGGCACGCCTACAATGCCTCTAAATTCGGTTCAGTAGTCGGGGATGCGAGATTCGTCTCGTAATAAGTCGTCGATATTGGCAACTTTAGGGTGTTTGTTCCGGCATGATAAATATTTTGCCCACGATCAGCCCCAGCCCCCGTCCGTCCCCTGGTGGCCTGCACCCGGACTGGTTCCCCCCGGTTCCCCGTGCTAACCAAAAGAGATGGGCGCCTTTTGGCATGCCACCACCGGCGGACGTGGGGCGACAATATCCGCATGGAGATAAAATATCAAAAAATATTCAGTTGCCAAAGAAGCAATTCAAGCTTAGCTTCAAAGGTTAATGAGAACTGAACTGCAAGATTCTGTATTAGTGAATGATTGCCAAACTTATATTGAAATTGCTGCAGCGAGCCTTGAAAAAGACTAGCAATACGAAAAGGCGCGAAACACCGCCCCCTTTACAGCACCTCCAACTCCTCTTTCTAACCCGTCGCGTGTAGCACGCAGCACACCTACAAGGCGTCTCATTTCAATCATGCATTCGCTTTCAGGCGGAAATGCCCATCTTGAGCTCCATGCCCCTGTCCGTCTAATGGCAGGCAGCACCCGGACCGGTTCCCCCCGGATCCCCCGTGCAGCCAAAAGATTGGGCAACTTTTGGTACGCCACCATCGACGGACGGGGGCAGCGAACAAATAACTTTTCGATAAGATGAAATCAAACAATCAATTCGCATTTTTGGATCGGCCACATGAAACCGATTCCACAAATCTAACTTCTAATTCCTCTCTTTCATCTATACATTTTCATACTTTTTGGCATGCCACCACTGGGGCAACATTAGCCTTCGAACCACTTGATTGCTATAGAATTCTTTATCAGTACAGCTACCTAGCAAATAATCTAGTTGAAAGAAATAAAGGAAGAAAGAAAGATCAGAGATCAAGGATCACAGCATCGTCGGTTTCTCTGTTGATCTGCTGCCCGCGAGTCGGGGCGACCGCTTCGAGTACGTCTCCACGATCAGATCATCCACGTTATCACGCGAAAGACGGTCTAAAATTTGAATTTTATCCATTCGCGCCAAGTCGCAACGAATTTTTCGTCGTAATGCAAAAATGTAGCATTTTGCGATTTTCGAAAAAAAATAAAAATGTACGTTGACTGTTGTCGATGAAAACGGCGTCAGGTGTCATGAAGCGACGCTTGGGCACAAATCCGATGGGGGCGGAGCCTGAGGAAAGTGGGCGGAGCCTATTTCGAAAATGCTTGATGGAATACCGGTTTGAGTGACGGCGTCGGTGTAGGCGTGCTGTCGACGAGCGAGACAGATTAGGGGACATTTGTCCTGAAATGGAAAATAAAAGTTTCGAGCTACAAAAAAAGAATAACCGGTGATGGTACGTTTTGTAATTCTGATATTAAAACCGAGATTATCGGAATTTTATGATACGGAAATTTGAATTCGGAAATGAAGTATCAAAAACCAGATCAAAGAACCATTCATCCAGAACTATGGTAATGAAATTGCTGGGATGGAACAATGGATGCAAAATCGCCGAGTCGGACAATTGGTATGAGATCCATTAGCATAGAACAATTATATGAAAACCTACGTTTCGGAACCGACGTTTCTGAACCGCCGTATCGGAACCAGTTTTGGGGGTTACCAATGAAGAATAGAAACATCAAAGCTAGGCAAATTTGAGTCACAGACGATGCAGAGTTAGGAATTGACCTATCCCGAACAAGACTATATTTTCAAAATACATTCAAATGCATTTCCTTGCTCCCACTATCCCAGAAATGTCGATTCCACAAAATATAGTTCAAGAAAGATAGTTACCAAAGATCTCGGTTCTGAAACTGCGGTTCCGAAACGTCGGTTCCGAAACGTAGGTTTTCACATAATTGTTCTATGCAAATGGATCTCAGATCAATTGTCCGACTCGGCGATTTTGCATTCATTGTTCCCTCTCATTTGTTCCGATCTATGATTTCCCTGAGCTCCAGTTCCATTACCATAATTACGAACGACTGATTCTCAGAAAAGGATTCTCATCGAATGAGTTCTATTGCTCGAATTACAAACCGTACCATCACCGAATAACCCTTTCAAAAAATGGAGCACTTTTCTTTGTCCTGATTTGCGAAGGGAATTCGATTTTTAAAAATTTAAATTTCGAAAAATTACGTCCCTTGATGTTTCCATTTCACTCATTAAATCAGTGATCGCGGAAACTTGAGGCAAACTGTGTAAGGCACTGAAAGAATAAGTAATTGAACAACGGAGTGCGCCCGAAGCTCCGCCTCCTTTGCAGCTCCTCCGCTCCCTCTTCCTAACCCGTCGCGTGCAGCACGCAGTGTGCTGTAGAGGGAACGCTTTCCCTCTTATATTTCTGTGAATTTAATACATATTTTCCCTATTTAAATAATTAAAAATAATTAAATCGTTAATTAATGGTCAAAAGACAAATATTATCACACACTGAAAGTAATCACATTAGTCCAATTATTTGAATTTACCTTTTCCCGCCAATTTCCCCGCCACCCTTGGTTGAACCACGCAGACTGAGTATCTGCGCAGAATTTCGAATTGTTTTAGGAATCGATATTTTCTTGTTAGTTTTTTGCCTAGCTCGCCGTTTTTAAGCTTGTTTTTGTTGTTCTTTTGTTTTGTCAGCTAAGTCTAATAAAAGGCTATATTAAACACTTCCCCTGTTGTCTCTCCGAGCTTTGGTGGTATTGGGAACTCTGGGGAAAGTCTTTTCTATTCCTTTTGTGTCTGGGGTTGCGTTGGCCAGTATTTCTGACTCGCACCTCGTCCTCTATTGACTTCGTTGACAATCTTCTTGACTTCAATCCTCGCTTGAATTCTTCTCGTGTTTCCTTGTCGTGTTTGGCGCGTGGACGATCGGTGGTTTGGTAATCACCGCTCGTAGAGGAAATCGTGGTTTGATAATCACGTCGTGAGCTGGTTTGGCAATCAGTTCACGCACAAAGAGAGGCAGTTTGACAATTGCTACGCAGTTTGGTAATTGCGGCCCGGTAGTTTGATAATTACTGGGTTCAAAAAGGGTTTTGGCGATAGTCCATATTGTCCATAATCCCTACATGGGGGCCAAGCCGGTTGTTTGATAAGTGGAAAATTGGATTATTCGTGTGCATACGTGGATTATAAGTGATTATTCGCGTATTGTTGTCGCGATTTGACCGAGTGTCTAAAAGGAAATTGAACATTCAGGATGACGGATGCAATGGAGATTGAGATAGGGGGTGCGTCTAACAATCCATCCGGATTGACACCCGAAGAGGAGGAGGCGCTCTTGAATGGAGACCTAGAGGCTAGTGATGCGCCTAGAGACGCGTTGAAACGTGTTAGTGGCAGGTTAGATTCCTTGCGAGATGCATTGAAAAAGAGAGAGGTTGACACTAAAAAGTCAAATGGAAAGGTTGCTGAATTTGAAGCGATTTTTGATAAGGAAAGAGCAGCGATTGATGAAGACTTGCAAGTGATTGATTGGGAGTTGATTGTGAGTGCTAATTATGAGGGAGAGTTGAGAAAAGATGAAGGTGATTTCAAACAAAAGAAGGATGAGTTGAAAGCTCTGAATGATGAAATGAATGAGGTGCTTATTGGAACAGATTTCATTCGCGTAGAGGATCTGCGTTTTAAATACAATGAGTTGTGTGAGCAGATTAGGAAAAGGGAGGATGATGAGAAAGCGGTGCTTCTTTCTGCTAGTGTTGAATCAATGGACGAGCTGATTGAAAAGGCTAAGAAGGTGATTCGTGCTGACGATTCTGTCAGTATTGCTAGGAGGATCCGCAAGCAGGCAGATGATTTGCTTGAGGAAGTGGGTCACCAGAATTTTGCTGATATTGCTGAGGATATGAAGCGCATGCGTGAGCAAATTAATCAATTGACGAATGCTAATAGCTATCGGGTTGAGGTGCTTGATGAGTTGATGAAATATTGTGATGTCGGAGAGGAAACAGATATAATGAAGGCTGTTCAGTTCTCCAAGGAGGAGCTCAAGAAGAAGGTAGAGCAGCTCAAGACTGATCTGGCCCAGGCTCATGACTTGGCTGACAAGATGAAGCGGGAACGTGATGAGTACTACGTGAAGTGGGATAAGATGAATAAGGAGGCGATCGATAAGGACAAGAGTGAGTCGAATTCATTATTGAGTGAGGCGCTAAAAAGAGAGTTGGATGATATCCATGTTCAAATGCAGGAGCTGCGGCAGTCGCAGAACGCGAGCGGCAGCAGAGAGAGGCGATCGTCTCGTCGCTCAGGTCGATCGACGTCACCGACGCCCGCGAGTGGCGTGCGAGGGAGGACAACGGACAGAAGGGGTGAGGAGTCTGGGGATGAAACTGGAGAGGCACGAGTGCCAAGGTTACCCTTAGATCCCTTACTGTTACCGATGTTAGAGAAATTTGATGGAAAGAAGGAAAAGTGGGAGGCATTTAAAGATGGTTTCATGGTGCGCTTTGCTGAGCGAGGGGATGATGTGTGTAGGATAATTGTGAAGGAGTTCCTGTGTGGCAGAGCACTCACTGAGTTCCAGTCCCTTCCTGAGGAATATAAAAGGAAGCCTTTCAAAGATTCACTTGACTGGCTTAAGGACAGGTTGATGGGTTGCTCTCGCTATCAAGCGCTCGATTGGGATAGAAGGTTGAAGGAGTTGAGAGTGGGCAGCAAGAAAGTTGAGCAGATAACTCAAGAGATGGAGTATCTGGTTCACAAGTTGCACAGTGAGCCCGAAAAGCAGGAAGAGATTAAACAACGACAGTTGTTCTTCCTGTACGAGCCGAACAGAGAATGGTACTCGGGATTATTAAGGTTGATGGATAGTGGATGTACTTATGTTGAAATGAAGGAGTATCTCATGAGAGAGGAGTATGTTGAGAGACGATTGGCTGCAAACAAACCCAATGGGGGGTGCGGTAACAATCTACCAAGGAGTAACTTCAGCAGAAGCGTGAACAATGTTGATCGTGATAAATTGTCTAAGATCAAATGTTCATGCTGTCAGGGTATTGGACATGAGGAGTTGAAGTGTCCTACCAAGAGTGACACGAGAGGTCACTTCACTGACAGACAGTGTTATGTGTGTGGCGGAAAGGGGCATACAGCCAAGGTGTGCATTTCCGATCAATCAATGAAGTTTCTGTGGAAAGCGATGATTGGAAATTCTGAGGCACAAAAGGGTAGTGCTTCTCAGCCACCATCGAGATTCCCTGTTTCTGGCGCGAATACGTCGTCACCCGGAGATGGAGGTTACAATGGAGGACGACGAGGTGGATATGGGGGTTCAGGGAACACTCATAATCCCACGGTTCGTATGCTCGCGTTGAGGTGTGAGGAGATGAAGGATGAGGTTGAGAACAAAGTATCGTTCCAACGATCTTCTGTAAAGGCGTGTGGTGCGGTTGAGACACAAAAGAGAGTGTCAGAGATTACCCATCCAGCTGATGCGTGTGGTGTAGATGAGATACAGGGTATCAATAGAGCTCACCCAGCTGAGGAAGATGTGAGTTGTGTTGAGGATGAGGTACCAGTCGAGGGTACCAATATGACTCGTCAAATTGAGGAAGGTGTGATGGAGAATAAGGAAAGCGAGGCAGAGGATCCGTTTTTCGTGAAGAGGTCACAACTTGTGAGTGGAGTGATTGGAGGTATAAGAGTGGAAGCCTGTTTAGATACAGGAGCAGATGTGAATTTGATTGACAAGAGAACTGTCGATAGGATGAGTGGAGTGAGCATTGTTCCAGGTGCTCGATGGAGTATACAGGATGCTCAGAGGAATTCAGTAAGAACTCTTGGTACGGTCTTACTTGATGTGAAAATGGAGATTGGGAAGGAGTGTAAAGTGGGATTTGTGGTGTCAGAAGTTGATGTTGCGAACATACTTCTGGGTAATGGAGCACTAGATGCAATGGGTCTTGCACTGAGAATGAAAGAAGAAGAGAAGCCTGAGAAGCCTCCGAACTTACCGGACCATGCAATCGTCTTGAGAACAGCGTACGTTGGTCCAGGCCAGTTGGGCGTTGTGCTCGTTGGAGGAGGACGTGGTGAAGGAGGATCAAAGGTGTTGATCACGGATAGAGAAGATGTGATTGAAGGAGTTAATGATGGCTCCAAAGTAGTTCGAGTCCCTGTATGGAACCATACAGACGAAGATGTATTGTTTGAGCAGAACGAAGTGATTGGTGTTTGGTGCAGAGTGAACCAACCTAATAAGGAAGGGGTTGCGTCAGACACTGCACTACTGGTGAACCATCTCAGTGGTCATGAGAGAAGAGTTGATTGGAAAGAGATCAAGGAGAATCTCGAGATTTGTCGTGGAGGAAAGCTGAGCAGACGAATGGAAGAGATCATTCGAGCTCGAGCCGATGTATTCGCAGTGGAAGATAGCGATCTCGGTAGATTGAAGGGAATGATGTGTGACATCAGACTTCACGAAGGCTCAAAGCCAATCAGGCAGAAAGAACGTCCCGTTCCTTTTGCATTGAAGCCGGCGTTGAGGAAGCTATTGGACAAGATGATGTCCCAGGGAGTCATCAAGAGATCCAATTCGCCGTGGCTGTCTCCAGTTGTGCTGGTGAAGAAAAAGGATGGCAGTATTCGGATCTGCATTGACTTCAGGCGTGTGAATGAAGTCACGAGGGAGGATGCATTCCCCTTACCGTACATTGA